>VZUA01072569.1:28509-47024 GCA_013401035.1 Horornis vulcanius
CAGCCCATCTGTGCAAAGCGGAGCAGTGTCACAGGATGCCGATTACAGGTGGGAATGAGTTTGGTGGTGTTAACACGTGAGGAGTCATTGCAGGGGCTCTGGGAGCCCCAGGAGAAGGTCAAACAAGGGAGCTCGCCTGGGAGAGCCTTCTGGAAGCCAGCCTAGGCTTTTCAAATAAAGGCACTGTTTCTCTGGTGCTCAATTCTTGCTGTGCCCAGAATGACGTGTGAACAGAACTACATCAAAGCTGCAGCCACATCCATAAACCAGTTCTTCAGTCTGTACTAAATTCCTCTGAAAGCTAATTGTTATCTTACAGCTCAGTTCAAGATAAATGCCATGTGTACTTTCTTAGACACTGAAAATAAGGTGTAAAATCAACAAGCATGATAAATGCATCTCTTTTCACCAAGCATGATAAATGCATCCCTCTACAATCTTTATACTCAAGAAATAACTTAGATGCTAAACATCCAAAACCTACATCAACTTTGTGCATGAAGACAGTGCTTATGTTTAACTTATGTTCCCTTAATCCCTGTAAAAACATTTCATATTGTGGATTTTGGGTGTATTTTTCACCCTAATGTATTCAGACTTTACAGGCTCAATTACATCTGCAAATTAAATATTTGTTTTCTAAGGTTTCCCCCACCCCAACCACTAAGTGGTTTTAAGTTTGCCATCTTACATACTAATGAAATATAATGGTTTTTTAGTGGACAGCCCAAAATGCAATTATGTGTTTGCACTATTAATTAAAAGAGTTGTCTGCTCAAGACATGCCTGAGAGGTCACAGTGTTCCATAAAAAGCTTCTGTTCCAGTAAAAAGTGCTTCTAAAATGTTCACCTTTTGAAGAAGCTTGCTTCCAGGCACTGATCAGTGTGCTAAACATTCAGTGTGTTAAGATATTTTCATGTGTCTAGCTGTTCTAAATGTGCAAGGAATTTGGAAAAAAACACCATGGAAAATGTGTTTAAATATTTTCTAAGCTAATATTGAGGCCTGGATATTTTGAATCCGATTTTTCTTGTCTGGTGGCTAAGAAAGGCATTTCTTTACAGCAAAACATCAACTATGATGTATTATTAATCTAGAGATGGAAAGGCCAAGCAGGATACTGAAGAAGGCCATGCCAAGGTGTGGACAATTGCAGAATGAGAGAGAGTGATAGTAATTAATTTGTAAGCTGAAATTCAAGTACAGCCGCCTACTGTTAGAGTTGGACAACTTCTGCAATATGCCCAGAAGGTCTGCACAGACCTCTTCCCTGCCACCCAAATGGGATGAATGCTCTGGGAAGTATTTATTGGGATGGGAGCACAGCAGGGATGGCACTTTCCTGAACAAATTCACACAATTTGCCGAGCAGTGTTCACGTAAAATTACATCCCTATCTTGCGCTGTCTCATTTTTTTAATTTTTAGCTATCAGGAAAGCCAGTTCTTAAAAAATAAAATTTCAGTGCTTTTCTTAGGACAGCTTAAGGATGATTCATTTGTCAGGAACTTACTAACAAAGGGGATTTAAGATAGCAAAGTTGTGGAGAAGATAAACAGTGAAGGTTGTCCTTCCTTTGAAGCACTATAATTTGTTCAGTGGTTTAGGTGTCTTGGAGTCTTTATTCAGCGGTGTTTACAGTCTGTGAGGTTTTGTGTTTTCAGAAATGTGGCTACCTGCATCAGGCTGTTTGCTTTGTCTGAGCATCACTATGGGGCTGTTGGGTACTCAAATAGCATTTTCTGGAACTGACAATAGTGTCAGCAGTTTGTTTCTGGCCATACCTTCTCTTTCTCTACAATGACCAAGCCTATATTTTGCAGAAATGCCTGAATTAACAGGTACAACAGCCACAAAAAGTGCGCACGTCATAGAAACAACCTGTCGGCCCATAGATATTCAGTAGTCTTTAAATTTAGTTACATAACCATTTAAAATGCCCTCACATAATTAAAATATATTACTGTTAGTCCAAATAACATAGGTGACAAGGTATCATAGTATCCACTGTGTGCTAGCTTTTAAAAATTATTATTAATTTATTCAGCTGTATCACACAACATCTTATTGGTTTGGAATTGAATTTGAAAGCACTAAATGAAATCTAAAGTCATCCTTAAGATTTATGGGAATTACCTTTTTGATCTCTTTTATACACGTGTATTTATATACGTGTGTGCACACATATTTATATGCCTGGCTGCATATGTATCTGTGTGCTTTTATACATACACATATTTGGAAAACAAGATAATGCCTTTGTTTCTTCACTTCTGAGAAGTCTTTAATCCTGAATTTCTGAATGCATTGGGATTTGTTTGTTTGTTTATGCTTATGTTGGACATTTTTTAATATGGACAAAATAATTCCTGATAAAGAGCTTTAAAAATGTTTATTTCTCTGAAAAGGGAGTCTACATTGTGCAACACAGAGGACTGACGATAGGATTGTACCTAAATCCGAGGATTTGGGCTTGATACTTTCAGCCTAGAGTGACACAAGAATTCCCTGTGTATCTGTGCCACCCATCTGTGCTTTGGTATTTCTGCCTTTAATCTAGGCCTGTGTTCTTACAGTTGGGTTTTGGATTTTAAATCAGCTGATGAACAGGAAAATACTAAAGAAGAAACTAAAACTCCTGGAAGAGCTGTTTGCTACTTCTAAGAACACTTGAGGAGTTCTATTTTCCTGTATGTGTTACAAACATGGAATGTTCTGAAATTGGATTTTTAAAAAAATTTTAAAACAAAATATGTACTTTTAGGATATTAGAAACAAACAAACAAAAAAAGCTCCACGATCATCACTTGGGCAGTGCCTGGGTGGCTGAGCGCCAGAGAGCCAGCAGTGGGTTTGCTTTTCAGGCTGCGCCTTTTGTTCCACGGAGCAGCAGGGAATGGCAGCAATGCGGATGCAGCAGTTTAGCTCCTGGGCACAAAGGGATCCTTAATGCCAATTAAAAAGCAGACTTAATGAGTACCAAAAGCAGCCCCCAAGCCAGGCCTCTTTAGCTAAAAAAAAAAAAAAAAAAAANAAAGCAACATGTTGTAGGAAATGATGGAATTCTGAAAATCCCATAAGAAACGGGGGAACACCCTTTGCTTTCCCTGCTGCATCCTCAATTCTCCCGCTGTGCCAAAAGCAAATCTGTGTAAAAATACAGGGGAGTAACTGGTGGAACTGCCCCGTTTGGAAAGTGGCTTTTTGCTAGCTGGGGGACTGTTTGTGGTCAGTGTGTTATTTCTGACTAAAATGGCACTTCATAAAAATAACAAATTGTTGGCAACCATTGCTCTTTGAATTCTATTTCTAGTTCTAGTCTCTATTTCTGTTCCTCTTGGTTACTTTTCTCCTAACAAATCAAACTTCAGGATTGCAGCAGGAAATTTAGATTTAACCTCAAGAGTCAATGTTTTGTCTCATGTCTGCTCTAATGTGATACAGATGTTGGAACTGCTGTACGTAACTCAAGATTTTATTGAACCAGCGCTCCCTGCCTAATAGAAAACATAGCTAACTGGAGTGCACATTAAACACAGATCACTCTGAAGGCACTAAGCCTGTAAGTTTTAGAAACATACTGACAAAATACTTGGGATATTACTTCAGTTGCACATCCTTCAGCTGTTTGATAGGGAGTTTCTGCCATGGTAAAGAAGCAGAGCTCTTAATTGATTTAGAAAGCAAACCCAAAAAGTAAACATGAAAAAATGCAGTACCTGAAATTATTTACAGGCTGGCTTTTCTTTTTTTTCCAATTCTTTGTTTCCTTCTCTTTAGCAGATAACCAGAAAGACTGGAGAAATAGATTATGTATTGCATCCCTTTTTACTTCTCTTTTCCAACAATTCTGGTCTCCACTATTCTTTCATGTTTAGTTTTGCTTCTCTTGAGTTGCCAAGAGAAGGCCAGGGCATGCTAAATGCTTGAGTATGTCCCTGATGAGGACTGAAGGGTAAACACTGACATTCCTCAAGGCACTGCTATGTCATGTCAGGCCCAGTACAAAGTCATCTGAAATCACCTCTTTCCTCTATTCGTTTTTCCCTCCCATATTGCTAATTATGAGACTAAACTTTTATACTTTTCTGTATAGGCAGCGCAGTGCTTCTTAAATGAGATGCTTTAGGTCAAAACCAGAAAGTTTAACACATTAGAGTGCTTTTCTTGCCCATAATAAAATAGGAATTATGTATTAATTTAGTGCACCACACCTGAGTCTCATGCCCTATAATGAAAAAGCCGTGCAGAAATGTGCTATCCCGAGCAATCTCCAAGCAGAAAATTGACCAAGGAAAAGCCTTCAATGCACAGAAAGTGGGGGAAAAAGTACAAACCAAAGAGCTCTACAGGGAATGACATAGATTTAAAAAGTCATATCTATTTTTACCTAGTTAGGGCTGGCTCATACAGTGGCTTTTTATTTAAATCTCAAAATTCCACTTGTTGCTGGAAGTCTTCTTTGATTCTTGGGTGGACCAGCGTGTTTTGGATGTGGGTGTTAGAGGGGGTAGAGCTGGATCTTCAGGCAGCTCAGGGGCTGCTGGCAGCTGTGTTGGTAAGGCCAGCAGCAGTGCAGGGAGACACAGCATTAGCAAAGATGAAACCCTAGCTCCAGAATCACCAGAGCTGTGTTACAAAAGAAGTAAAAAACCCCACTTGTTCAAATGATGGACATGTCATGAAAATTAATTCATTTAAGCTATTGTATTATCGAAACAGATAATTAGTAGACTCTAAATATTTTGAACTATAAACTTATTCCCCCAGTAATGTGAACAGCTCAGCTTAAAGTTTTTTGTCTTTCTATATTCCACTGTAAGGCTTTTGGTGTTAGACTTGGATTTTTCTAGATAAACAGCAACTCATGAAAAGTAGGGCTGTCCTGGGTCCAGCAGAGAGACCTGTATGAAAAATAATTGATCAGAATTTTTATAGAAAATTCAGGTCTTGTCACTCATTACACAGGAAATTTTGTATCAGCAACTATTTATAGCAGCTAGCTTTTGGGAAAAAAAGAGGACAGTTTTATTCTTGCCTAAAGCCCCCAAACTCAGTTCATATCCTGTAATGAGTACCGGAATAGTGAATCATTTTTAGAAAGCACATTAGGTCCGTTATCATATGAAAAAGCTCTGAGGTCATCAGTATCAAATTACATATTAATGTTTTTCTCTTCCAGGCTTCAGTTTGTTTCTATCATTTCCACAAACACTATACAACATTTACAGGTAAGTTGATTAACATTAAATAAGTTCTATCACCTCCTATTTAATTCTGTATATTTAATGGTTTCCTCATTTACAAATACATGTAATGCTTGAAGTAGCACAGCTTCTTTCATCCAGATGCTGTCCTGATAATGTAGTAAAAGGCCTTTCTAGTGAGTTTTCAGAATCTGATGGTTTCTTTTTCATTTTTACAACTCTCTCCTTTTCCTTTCTCTTGCTGTTTGCCAGGCAGTCTCACAGTGGTCCTGCACAGTGAACTGATAAAGGCTCTGTAGTAAAAACCACTGCATTTTATTTGCAATCAAATGTGATTTGTAACTTCTGCCTGTGCTGGGTGGAATTCTGTAGCTGACCATCCTGCACTCTGTGAAGTACTTAATTGTCTTCCTGGTCCTTCTGTAAAACTCTCCTCTGTATGATGTCTGCAGATAATTGCTATCAGATGTAAGCTAGGCAGGTGGCAAACTGTGATTACATCTAAGAACTGGCTTGCTGCACCCAGGAATTTTATACACGGTTAGTTTATACTCCAATGGCCTATTTTTATTAATGCTGCCTGCCTTCCACTAGCATTTGCTAGCTCATTTCACTCATCTGTCACTTCAGGTCTCTCAGGTTCTAGGTGTCCTGGAGGAAGGACTGTCACTTGCCTGTCTTCAGGAATTAATGGAAACTAATGCTAACATTTAAATTTTGGAGAGACTACAAGATAATGTTGCATCTCTCCTATACAGCCCCTTTTGTGTGTACTCAGTGTAGTTACCAAAAGCATGCACAGCCCCAGGTTTGGGGCAGGAAGCATGGAGAGTTGAGAAATGTGGGGCAGGAAAACTGAGGAGCTGCAGAAAGGCTGGGCTGTGGGGCAGGGGGCTGGGAACCAGCTGTGCAAGGAAATCTGGTTCAGGGATGACTGAGAAGAGGGGGGAAGCACCTTGTGCATGTCAGCCCCTGGCAGTAGCAGCCTTTACCCCAATGAACGATGAGGGTTTGGTTTCCTTCCTTTCCTGTCAGGACTTTTGTTTGGTGTTTTCCTTTTCAAGTCATCACTTGACATAGTTCCTCTCAAGCCTTGCGCTGGGTTTATCATTCCTTTGAAGAGCACAAAAATTTTAAATATCCAGTCAGGTTTGCTTGAGTGATTCATGCACAAGCTCTTTGGTGAAGACTTTGAGTTTTCCAGTCATCTCTCTTTCTTCATCCTGATGTCTGTTCTCAGTTTTTACTTTAAGAGTAGATTTTTCCTTTTTGGCATGAGAAAGATATTGCTTGGATTTTTGTCTGGCTGTTTCTATAAATACATATGTTCAAAGATTTTAAACAGGACATTTCCCAGTACATTTCAAACACAGAATTGCTCTTCTGAACTAGCTGTATGAAGGAATGGTTTAGTGGTAGTGAACTTAGAGTGATCATTTCCCTAGCTGACAGAAAATGCAATCATTTACTACCTTTAAAAAACAGCTTTAAATACACAAGAAAACACAATGCACCATTAATTTTCCTGTACTCTAATTGGCCCCAAAGCCTCCTCTTTAGGCTGAAGTACCTAAATCCTATTGTTCAGGATTGTCAAGCAACATTACCTCCAGACCTAAACAACAGCAATACCTGCCAGCCATGTGTTTGACTCTGCTGCTACTGAAAACGTGGGGTGTGTTGACTGAAATAAGTTTATGTCTCGTGCTAGAAGCTTCATCCTCTAAAGCCGTGTATTTTGAATTCACAGCATGTCTGCATAGCTGAGAGTACTGCAGCTCACTTTGTGTGAGTTTACCGGTCCATTCCCAGACAATGACCAGCAAGTGAAGCTATCAGGAACTATGTGAATAAATTAGTATAATTTAACCCCAGAAACAAATGTTACTTGGGTATACTACAATTTCTTGTAAAATGTCTGGTATCTAGTACATTTGCACAGGTTGCAAGATGAATTCTTGGGCTGAGTTTGGTCTAGAGTTTGAAGTTGCTGTGTAGAAATAGAATGGTTAAACGTACTTTCTCTACAAAAGTGTTGTATTTATTTCCAGGGCACATTTAAAGAAAACACTGAAGAATGATTCTCTGTATGAAGGACTGCTACCTCTTGTGTCACCTCTGTTGCTGTTCATTCTTCTTACAGTCTGGGTGGTTTTATCTCCAAGCAACATATTAGCAAAGCAACCCAGACTGTTTTTATGGATGGTTGGGGTTGCTTTCTCAAATGTTATTGTAAGTATATTTGAGGTGGTGGTATTATTTAGAGATAGCTTTCTATTTTCTGTGAATAAGCAGAAGGGAGCAGAAAATGTAGCTAAAATCAGCAGAGTCACACAGCTCTTCTACTTTTGTGTTATACTCTGTCTCATAAAAATACACCAACACCTGTCTGGACTGGGGACACTTACAGTACTGAAATACCTCCTCTGGCACAGTGTAACACTTCTGAGGGTTTATGAAAACCCTAGGTATGCCTTACTTCCAGAAATATAACAGATACTCCCCAACATACAGGAAGAACTGTGGACTTGTCAAAGAAAAAGAAAGGTCAACACTGGCACAGATTTACTAGTAAGAGTGGAGGGCTTGTAGCTTTCCCTTGCTCTTGTGTCCATTACTGTGGTGCATGCATTCCTGTATCCTGCAGTTCAGCTGATCCTTCACCATCTAGAAAAAGGCTGTACCTCTGACAGCGTGTTTTAGAGAAAGATGTGAAGAGCTGTAGGGGCCTTGTGATGGCTTTTCTGCTCACAGATTGTTTTCTTCTGTACCACATCATGGTGACATGTTTCCCCTTTCCCCCCTTTAATTCCCAAGAGACAACACAAGCCTCTGTGCAGTTCTAGCACGAGCAGCCAGACAGGGGTGCTGTGCCCTGCAGGTAACCCAGGGCTTTCTTCCCTGGGGGAAGCCAGGAGAGCAGCCAAGCAGAAAGGTGTTTGCATGTAAGCAAAAATACCCTAGAGGATAATGACTACTGTCATCTTAGGAAAAGAGTCTCCAACACCATCTAAAATCTTGCCATTGAGCAATGCTACATCCAGTTTAAAAAGTGAAAGGCTAGAGGTGCCTTGCACTATGAGACAGATCCTCAAAAATGTGAGGTTTCAAAAGAGAAGGCATAGCCCCTTTAGAAATCTGAATTCAGGAATGGGAAAAAAAGTTATAATTGTGATGTTTTTTAGAAGTATCCTATGAATGTACATTTCTGAGGGTCACAAATCAAACAGTTTCATCTTAAGGACCTAATCTCACAAAAATTAGTTTATTTTAAGATGTGTAAGTTTTATTGTATGCATTATTCATTACCTAATCTACCCCTTTTTCTTAAGAGAATAGTGGAGATTCCAAAATGAGAAATACAATTGCTTCATGCCAGTAGGAAAAATGCTTTCAGAGTTTGGCAGATGGCATGTTCTGCACATACATCTTAACCATCCAAGAATGATTGTGGCAGGATGCTTGCAGAAGAAAAATAGTAAGGCAAACCAGAAGTTTCTTTACAGGCTGCAGTTCATCAGACATTGAGTGCAATATGTATTCTTTAGGTTTTGTTTTTTCTTTTCCCAAAACATACACTGCAATGTCAGAGCCTCATGTGAATTAAAAATGTATGCATGTTAGCTGGAAATTTTAACATTTTAAAAGCAAGCATTAAAAATGTACGGGTGTTAGTTGGAATTTGTAACATTCTAAAACTGAAAATCAAGCCTGCATTTCCTTTCACCTCTTCTGGTCCCTTAGAGATGTTTCCTGCAGCATCAGAGGAAGGCTTGTCATGGTAATACTTTTCTTATCCGTGATAGCCTGACACATTGGGTTTCCATTACCTGTTCTGCAGACCACAAACTGCAGACCATGTTTCTCTACCTGCCATTCCAGTTCCAGTATCTGGAACTTCTCATGCCTTTGACCATGTATTTGGTTGCCCAAATATATAACTGTAATAAATTTAAAACAATGTGAAACCCAACCTATGGTTGGGTTCAGTTATGTAGCCAGAAAAATTATAGCTTATAGATTGCTTTAGCAATTTCTGATACTCTCTGGCATGATTCCCAAAGGACTCATAAAACCAGTGTTATTAAAAAAATTCACAATCAATACTGAGAATGTAAGTGAAAATATTAACACTAAGTACAAAGGCTTACTTCTTCCACTATTCAAAGTTAATTATTTTTTCATGGTTTATTTTTGCATTCTTCAGCTTCCACAGCACAGGCAGTAAAGCCAGTATTTCTTTCCTATGGTCAGACTCCTACTGCTGCTGTCATAAGATTTCAGGCACTGCACAGGGTATGAGTTTTTCATTCTTCTGCTGTTTTCAGGATACATAAAATCTATTTTTAACCACATTTCAATTCTGAGTGAAACTTAAATCAATAAAATATATCAGATGTGCCTAAATTCCTTTTCTTTTCTGTAACAGGCATGGTATATATGAGACACATTTCTTAAGGAACCTAAACCAGACAAAACAATTCGGTGTGCTTAATTGCTTTTAAAATACTGAATTTCAAGTGAATTCATCTCATTATGTTTCCAGAACTCAGTAGAATTAAGCTAATTGCCTTCAGTTAAACCATGCACCATATATTCATTTTTTCTGCCATTCTGGGTGAGATCCCTTTCTCTGGGCCCCCAGCTACATCTCCAGGGAGCCCACTGCCATGATCGAGCCAAGAAATTGGTGTTTTCATACATAGAAGAGTCCTAGAAAACAGGATGTGAAAATGTCATATATTGTCTTCCCTCCATTCTATACAATGAACCAGAAGATATTTCTGTCAGGCTCTGTGACTAAAATACCAGCACACTCTCCCAGTGATTAAGTGGTGGCACATTTGATTTGGGATCACAACTTTAGAAGCCTCTGTGAAAACATAAGGTGGCAAACAAATTCCCCTTTTGTGAAGATGTGCTTCTGCTTATCAAGTGTATTAAAACACTGTCTTCAGAAAAAGGTGTGGTTTAAATTGTAATAATGTCCTCTAGGACCCAGTGAGGCAGAAAGGTGTGTACCTACAGCATCCTACTCACCAGAACCAAGCCCCATTTTGAACTGTAGCCCTGTTTCCCCCTCACCCAAAGCAACCCATGGAAAAAATGGAAGTACTTGTCCTGAGACCCTCAGGGCTGGCCCAGCACCTCTCACCTGGCCCTTTTGCTCCCACAGTGCAAGGTGATCATCTGCCAGATGAGCAGCACCCGGCCGGAGCTGTTGCACTGGTTCCTGTTCCCGCTGGCGCTGGTGGTGTACGCGGCCATCTCCGGGCTGCTGGGCTGCATGGAGGAAGCGGCTCTCGGCGTGTTCACCGCCCTGCTCACGGCTGCCCATGTGCACTACGGGGTCTGCGTGGTGAGCAGAGGGCTCCAGAAACCGTTTCTGGTTGGGGCATTGTCTGGGAGTCTGAACGTTTATGTTTTGGGGGTTTTTTTTAGCCCTATGTGTTGTTTTATTTAGTCTAAAGTTAAAAACAAACAAAAAAAAATTGGCTTATTGCAGGCGATGCCTTTTTTGCACGTGCAGCAACTTCAGTGACTTGAATTATTCCAATGTAGCCAACTGGTTTTGGCTTTAAACCCATCAGAATTGGAATATTCTTGGACTGGTTTTACATAGAGCCATGCAGCATGAATGCTTCCAGCCCACTTTTTCTGTCTTTCTTCTTCCTAAGGTCACTTGACTGAAAAAATAGGAAGGTAAAATGCAAAGTGACATAAATAGAAATACTAAAATAAGGTCAACTTTGCTTTGAATCTGCAGGCAAAATAGCTGTCCCAATTTTTTCTTGGCCCTCTGCTAGCATCTCTCAAGCTGGTGACATGAATAGTTTTCCAGCTCATTCAATCTTACCAGCACATTTTTTGTGTCTGCTAGATCTCAGTCTTGTCACTATCATCTGAACTACTGCTTAAATTAAGTTTTATTTTGTTCATGGCCACTTTTCTAAATTGTCAAATGAACCTTTAGCAACTGTTCTAATGGCTTTAGCTTTTAGATAAAACACTTTGCATGGCAGAGGTCTCATTTCAGAAGGAGCTGGTCACCATTCTTTTATTTAAGCCACACCATTTGGATTGTAAGGATTTTTCTTCGAAAGCAGCCTTTTGTCAGCAGACATTGGTGGCACAGTAGAGTCTATAGCATCAACATGGGCCTGTTGGTGGGGCTCAGAATGGAAATACCTGGTCAAAATTCACATTTGACTGAGGGGCCCAGCTCCATCACAGCTTATGTCACTTGTGCATCTGGTCTGTAGCCATTTAACTTCTCAGCAGTGGTGTTGCAAGAGGAGTGTAAGGAAAACAGCTCTCATTTGAATACTTACAGATCCTGTGTACTCACGGATCCCCAAGTACGTGAAGACTGTGGTTGGGTGCTCTCCCCTCTTACTGGGAGAGGAGAGGCAGTGAATTGTGAAGCACATACAAAACAGGTTGCTAATCTCTGCGATTTCTCTTTAGGGTAGGCAGCTGAGTGAGCACTTGAACATTTACATCTTTTCCCTGAAGAAACGCGTCCAAGAATGAACACCTGCACTACGATCAGACTGTAACTCTTGACTTGGAGATCTGCAGCTCTTCTGATGTGATAAACAGTTGGAATGAATCTGATTAAAATAACCAAAGAATAGAATAGTACAGCTATCTGAACCACTGCGACAATGAGCTATGCAGCCAGATGCTTCATCTCAGAGGAAAATGCCTGTCCAGCAGAGAACTTTACCAAGTTGTTCTGTCGATATTTATTCTTTTAACCAAGCCATGTTACTCACCTCTCTTTTGTCTTCCTCCTGCTTACCACTGTGTCCAAAGTTCTGGATAAATTCGTGCTGGGTTACACAAGACCTTTGGTGGTTTATAACCAGCACTGGTTCTGCCCAGCCTGGTCACCAGTGGGACCCCAGCAAGGCAAACCCGCCCTGTATGTCCTTCCCACTCAGACATCTTCATTTGCCATATTTATTTTTTCACAACTCATTTGTTCCACACAACCTCCTGAAAGCCTTACGCACATTCAGTCTTTTCCTCACCTCATACGAATGTGTGAAGACAAGAGAATGAGCTCAGAAAGCTATGGGGAGTGTAAAGGGTTTTTGAAATGTAGTTTTTTCCCCATTCTCAGCATTACGATGAGTCTCAGCTGACTTGTCAGAAATACAGGCTTAATACAGCAGCAGCTGGCCCTTCTATTTATTAAGCACATTGTTTATATTCCAGTAGCAACAAACAATATAGCCTACAAAGGTAAACAGCTGAAAATAAGTTTGGCCAGCAAACCTTCAAAAATTTGCATATTTCTCTTCAAAAATAGTTTCAGTCCAACATCATCTACCAGTGAGAAATGCTAAACAAGTCGTTATTTGCCTATGCGCTTGAAGCAAATTCTTGTGGCTTTAGAAAATGTCATAGGAAAAAGAAACAAGAAAAAATTTTTTTTAAACATTACATGTTTGCATGCAGACGTAAACTGCTCCTTTCATCTATAATACACGTGGGTTTCTGTGTGCCTTGGAGAAGGGAGTAAGAATTTGAGTTTCATCTCTTTTCATGTGCTGCCCTAGCCAGAGGGCTTTTGTGGCCTTGAAGCACTAATTAAACAATCTGTCCACTTCCCCAAGGTAAGCACAGAGGGATGTGATTGACAGCCTGGCACATTTATTAACTATTTAACCATCTCACTTGCCAGAAGCCAGGTGGAAGTGCAGTTTTTGAGCTGCTGAGCTGAGTCTGAAGTTCATCTTTTTCAGTTCTTAGACAGTTTCTGTGGGTTTATCACTATCATTTCCCCCCCCGCCCCAGTTAACTTACCCTTACATCAGTAGCTCCTATTAGTATTTTTAGCTGAGCACTGGCAAGTTGTAGCAGCTTCTGCTTAAGCTGGTACTGCCTGTAACTGCAGTTGCCCTACCACACCACCAGTAGGACTGATTTCCCCAGGCAGCCCTTACCACAGGCACCAGGGAACAAGCCTGCACATCAGCTTCCCCTCTTCACAAAGCAGAAATACCGGAAAGTTCCTTCAGGTTTGAAAGAATCCATGTTCTGCCTACCAAACAAGCACATTGAGGGTCCCACCCCATAAATGAACATCAGATGAGCCACAGTTCAAGCAGCTCCAGGTGTGAGTTAGGCAGAGGGGACAGGCCATGCTGTAGTGCTGACTCAGAGCTGGGCAGGGAAGGGAGGATGCCCTTCGGCACCACTGTGGTGCAGCTACAAGAGGCATCTCCCAGCCTTCCTCCCCGCTGGTGTGGCAGCCATGCCCTTACCCTGTGATGCCCAGGGAGCATGGGGTCTCCACAGAGGCACTCCCTAACTGCCCAAGGACTAAGTCTGAAGGCTCTTCATTTCATGAGGTTTGCCAAGAAAGGCAGTTCTGACTGTATTTGAAGGGGAGTGATGAGTCTGATGTTGCTGCACGCACCTAGCAGTCTCAAGGTTTGATGAAGTTAAATACTAAATCCAATACCTGATATACTGCCACAAAAGTCTCACCTGCTTTATAAAAGGCAGTTTGTATTTCACCTTTCCATCACAAGTATTGAGGAAATTCTGGTGAGAAAATAATTAGGATACAATAAACAAGTGACTCCAAACTGAATGTGATTGTACTGGAGAAACTCTGTGGACAGGCTTCCTTTTTCCATCTGTCTTGCACTTATTTAGGAAACAGCTGGAAATAAGGGTCACAGAAGCAGTGCAATTTGATGCACTGGAAAGGAGTATTTTGAAATATTCATTAAATGAAATTTTAAAACTTGAACTATCACAACCTGCCTGCACTTGTACCTTTCTAAAGAGAAACCGAGTATCACTTTTAAAGGACACTAATCTCTGGCCAGTTTCTTTCACCTTCTATATGAAAACATGGCAAATAACTTTCTTTTTCTTCTTTAAAGCAATTTGTCACCAAAATCTGTATAAAGCCAAGTATAAAAACAGATCATGTACTGCACAGTGTATATATTGAATTATTAGCCATGGTAGATGGCAACTGGTTCAACGAGTAGGAACAAAAATGCTTTTGTTCATAGGGCTGTACAGTTACAGATTTATTTTGCAAAGTCAGGTATGTAGATGACCTAACAGTCTAACAATAAATTTTTTTGGTCGCAACATTATGGCAGAAAGCTTTCAACTATCTGAACTGGAAAATATATGATTTTTTTTATGCTTTAGAGCATTTGCACTAACCTAAGGATGTGCCTTCCTCCTGGTCTTACAAAAAGCAACTAAACCAGAGCTGCTCTCCCAGGTTTGAAGGCCTGGGTTGGAAATGGGCTCCTCTGGTCCATGCTTCATCCTCCCCTCCTCAGTCAGAGGCCCAGGGATACCTGGAGCAGTGGGGTGCAGGCTGGTGGCTCACAACAGGGTCACTTCAACACAGAAGAAAAGGGTCCTGATCCAAGGCTCAGAACTCCTGCGTTTGAGCAGCAACTACTGCAGCTACAAAAGACCAGAACTGTGAGAACTACAATGAATTTCTCCCCTTCTCTCCCAACAAAACTCCTGCTTTAATCTAAAATCTGGGTGGCTTTTAGGTACTGCACTGAAGATTCATCCCTGAATACCTGGCCACTGCGAGGAAGCCTTCTGGGAGCTTTGGCACCTTTCTGTAGTGCTCTCTCTGCCTCCTAGCTGCTGCCAGTTTTGCTTCAGACTGACTCCCAAGGAAGTTAGCACTCCAAAATCTGAAAGCATTTACCATAAAGAAAAATGTGCTGTTTACATGCACATACATACATGCACTTTCTGTTTTGATTTATAGAAGGGAATACAGTTGCTGAGCTCTTGGGGAAACATGCTATCCACACACACAGGATAAGGGAACTTCTGCGTTTTTAAAGCAGCTGTCTTTTTCTTCCTGCTCCCATATGCAGCCCCTGATGAATCAAAAATATGTTTTTAATCCAGAAAATTATTATTTTAGAATGTTCCGAATAGTCTCTAGAGCTAGACAGATTTTAACATATATTTTTTTATTAAATATGTAAAAAGATAAACGCAAGTCAAGTTATTCACATATTCAGACAAAAATCTACTCTATCATGCGACAGTTTGTGGATAATGTAAAATGACTGATACATCTGAATAAGACTTTTTTTTTTGTATCTATTATGCCATTACTTATCTATTTATAATTAACAATACATATGTTTACATTCCTTTCAGTTTACATTTAATATATAACCAAAGCTTTATGGTGTGCTATTTAGTAAAGGTAAATTACAAATGCATATTAAAACCATAACAGAAGAATGGGTTACTCACAGGGGGTGGGGGGGAAGGACAACTCTTTCCCCTTTCAGAACACTGCTCTCTCCTCAGCACAGCCACATTTCTGGTGCCCCCAAAGAATTTCACTGCTCTGGCTCCCTACATCAGTCACTCCCCCCTCGACACAAGCAGTGAGAGGGCTATGGTCCTCAGATCAGAAACAGGATACAAGGAATTTTCAGGAAACAAAGTTCAGCTTTTTTTAATTTTTTTTTTTTCATATGTGCTTCAAAAGAGAGAAAAGAAGAGAGGCACAACAGCCTGGCTATGAACTGTCTGGGGAGCTCAGCAACCCCAACCATTTGCACTTTCAGAAAAATGTTTTCCCTTGAAGTGCTCTCCATGCACCTGCTCAAGTATTGGCAGAAGGATGAACTCCAGTAAGCAGAGACGTGCTGATGAAATGAAGTTTATAGCCTGATCCCAAACTCCTTGCCCCATTCAGAGATCCCATAAAGGTTAAAGGACATTCTGGAGTCTGGAAAAAAATTAGTAACTGCTCTTCAACAGTATTATGAAGAACTACTGTTTATTACAATGACAATTGTAATAAGTACATATGTTCTAATAAACACAAATACAACAAAAATGACAATTCCCCCATTTGTGGTGATTCTTGGAAATAATTGTTTTGGAAAAAACACGATTTTATAAACCAGACCTTACTTGTAACCAATTGAAACGGGAGAGGAAAGCGCTGGCCTGCAGGTTGCAGTACTTTGATTTCATCACTGGGAAGGATGTGAGGTCAATACTGGGTGCAGGGCTGGAAAAACTTCAGCCTGCAGGGTTCAGAAACTCTTCTGCTGTGCAGGGGGAGGATCAAGGAACTGGAAATACCTGTTCTGGTGCTCAACAGCATTTTATATATTGTTGGTGGTGCAACACAACAGCAGGGTTCTCACATTTAACTAAGAGCCACTTAGCTGCAGAAGATTGATTAGGAATGGAAAACTGCATGTGCATGTATGTGTGCCTGGGGGCTGATTCATTGGAAACCTTTCCATGGAAGCATAAGCTGGGGACCTAATTGCTTTAGGAGCCAATGAATACCTAAAATGATTTAGCTGTTCAATAGGCTGTGGAGTTTTTCAGTAAATGCCAGTTGGGATGGGACTTCCACGTACCTGCTAAATCAGCACAACAAACCAGAATTCAGAAAATGAAGTGAGAGACCAAGAATACCAGGCATTAAATAACCAGAGAGACTATAGTGCACAGTGGTAGGAACAAGGAATGCTTTTTTTATACTTCAAGATACTTCTGTTTATAAAATACCACCATTTAGAACAGGGCCATGGGACCACACTGGAAGGGAACACTCCCACTGCAGACATCTCCAGTGCACACATGGTTCTGCACCACACTGGCCTCAAAGGAGGAAGGTCAGCCAAGCGCAGAACCAGCACTGTGCCCTCAGTCAGATGGTCCCCTTCTGATGTGTGCCCTGTCTCCAGGAGTCCTCATGCTTCTCCATGCTTTAGAAGAAGCCTTAAACCTGTGAGGTGTCCACCATCCACTTACAGGGGAGTTTGGGGTACAGTTTGGGGTATGATTTGGGGCCAGTGCTGTTGCTGTTTCCCCCCATACTTAGCACTAATGACAAAATTTCAGTCTTCTATAGTTGTATGGCTGGGGCACTGGAAGGGGGAAGGAAGGTGGAAAGAAATGGCTGGCCTACTTTCTCCTTTTCTGAGAGGCAGGAAGCCAAGGATGATGGTAGAGACTGTGTCCTGCAGCTACACTTGTGTCAAGGAGATTTCTCTCCTCCCTCAGCACTGAGCTCTGCAGAGGTAGAGCTGCAGCTGGAGGCTGGGACTGGAGTCCTCAGAAAGGAAGACTAGATGGGAAATGTCTATTGACTAGTTAGGAAACTGGGAGGGTTTGCAAAAAGCTAAAGTGGATGTCTGTTCCTTCAGAAATCAGCCAAAAAACATACCATGCAGCTTTCTAACAAGCTTCCTAACACAGGGGTTAAATCTCCCAGTGAAACAGATGCTCTGCCTGCCATTTGTGAAGGCAGGAAAGGAATAAATGTGAGCAACACAAGCGTTTTCCTCCACAACACAACGTCATCGTTATGGCTTGAGTATGACATCCACTGTATCCCTTTATTTCAACTGTTTGGCCAAATTGATGCCCCAAGGCAGATGTACTAGAAAATGCAAAAGCACCACAAAGTGAGAGACACAGCTAGTGGTACAGAACTCCTTGCCACACAAAATGCCAATATAAATATGTTAGAACAAGTTACAAGTGTATCATACTTAAGACGAAAAAGAAAAAAAAAATAAATATATATATTTTTAAAGAGCAGAACAAATCTCAAGCAGCCAAGTGGTGACGTTGCAGTGATGTACAGTAGGTGATGTAGCCCTACAACCTCTTGGGAAGATACACTGAAAGAAGACGTCTGCAAATGCATCTTGGCAAAATATTGGTACAGAATGCAGGGGTTGGCTGGCACTCACTATGGTACATAAATGTTAATGGCAGACTGGGAGTGAACTGATTTCAAGTTTGAGGCCGCATATGTTCCATTCTCCAGAAGAAAGTTCTCACACAAAACGAAAATTGTCAGAGATGCTGCGTGAGTCAGTACTCATCCTGCTGCTGGGGCTGTTCATGGACTTGCTCTTCACCTTCATGCTCATCTGTGTGGCTCTCCTGTAGGGAGAAAAAGATCCCAAAACACTCTTCAGCAGAAAGCATTCCTCATGTAATCTGGCCCTGTGGTGCGTAAAACTTAACAATTTTCATGCAAGAAAGTACAAAATGAGCTGTTACCCAAGGAAAGCTGCATCTCATAGTATTACATTAAAATGTACTTACTTTACTTCTAATTGAGGGGTATGCAGTACTGGTATTTCCCTAGAAAAAATGTCAGCTTTCAACATCACTATCTGTTATCTGTTCTGGTGAGCGAACATTTTGAATAGTTAGACAGTGATATGCCAACAGTAGTATGCTATGTATGCTGTACCATAGCATCCTGATGCCCTCCCATTTTCAGCTTGTCCAA
>VZUA01072571.1:62766-76620 GCA_013401035.1 Horornis vulcanius
TGGCAGCAACTTTGGGAACCTGTCTTCCCATCATATCTTCTCTGTCTTACCTCACACCTCAGTAAAGGTGTGGCCTCCATCTTGTCAGTGAGTGTCCAAAGTGTGCTGGTGGGTCTCCCTGAAGACATCTCTTCCCCAAGCTAGGCAAGCCCAATTCCCTCAGTCTCTCTTAGAGGTCATGTGATTCAGCTCCTGACCATCTTCGAAGCCTTCTGATGTCTTTGATCCAGTTTATCAACAGTATTTTAGTGCAGGGCTTGTTGTGGACAGAGATTCCTCACAAGGGATTGACAAGTGCTGGGTGAAGGGGAAGAATCATTCCTCTCTATCTATGGGCCAGGCTCTTGCTGATACAGCCCAGCCTCCTGTTACTCTTCATTGCTGCCAGCGAGCGCTGGGGACTCATGCTTAGCTCTGCCCATCTGAACCCCAAGGTCCTCGTCATTCAGCCAGTCAGTCCCCAGCCTGTAATGCAGAACTTTGTCATCATCAAATTTCACTAAGTTCTGCCAGTCTATGCCTGGAGCTCTCTGGATGGAAGCCCTGCCCTTGAGCACGTCACTTGTATCACTCATCTTGCCATGGGCAAGCTTTGTAAGGGCCCACTCTGTGTTGTTGGTGCAGATGTGAAACAGACTACATCCCAGGGAGCTCCCCTTAGAATGAGCCGTAGAGCACAGAACATTAACCCCTTCCCTTTGAACATGCTCCAGGTTTTCACCTGTCTAGTAGTCCACCTTTCTAGATAGGATGTCCCAGCTTTCATATAGCAATGCTTTAAGGATGCTTTGTGTTTAAAGCTTTCCTAAACCAAGGGGAGATGACAGTAAAATACAGCTACCATGGTTACAAGTCTGAGTTCAGCAGTCAAGCTGTCCTAAAACTCAAAAGAATTATGTTGATATTTCACTCTTAGAGATCAATCAATATATCTATGTGGGGAAAAAAAAAAAGAGAACAGGATAAATACCTGAAGTCAATAAAGACAAACAATAAAAGTGGAAAGAAACAGACCCCCCTACTGAGTTAGAAAAAGTAAATGGACAAGTAGTAAGAAAGGTGGATGCTAGGTGGACCTCTGTAGGCCAAGGATGAATGTAAGCATAGCTGCCGAAGACTCAACATATTATCCCTAGTGAGCCTTCTCTTCTTCTATAATCTGTCACTGCCATGGCTTCCTCACAGCATTTATTATATAATCAAAATACATTGCTTCAGTCTCCCAAAAAGAGAGAAAGTGCATTATCTTAAGCTTTTGAAAGATAACAAGTGGAGTACCAATGAGTAATGAGTAACCATCACTATGAGTGAGTAATGTCTCATTGATTATTGTTTCCTTGGCAGAAACACATAGGCTAATGCTTCATTAGTAAAATTTCTTCCATTCTGAAAGCAGTAGAGCAGAGAAATATGACCCTCTGTCAGGGACTGTTAGGAAATGTTGAGTAGCTGTGTTTTTATATTGCTCATATCCAAGGGAACATTAAATTGAGTTTTTAATAAACAGTTTTGTCACTCTCCAACACTAAAAATCAGCCACCTACTAGTGTGATCACTGTGAGATTGTGGGTTATATACAACAAGTAATAACATGCTTGAATTGATTTTACAGTTACATCAACAGAGAGTAGTGCAAAGGTGTGATAAGTAGACTTTTTATAACAAATTGCATATGTCTGATCTAAGGAATGCCTAGAGATTCCATCTGATTTTTTTTGTAATAAATCAAATGAAGAAAGAGTGCTTTTTCAGTAACAAAAGCAATTCAGAAATTTATTGCGGACTTCAGTAATTCTAATGTTTTTTCTCTGGATATTAAGAGCAGCTTAAGTCTGGCCAATACCATAAAAATGTCTTGGGCAAAATGTGGAAAAACTAGCAGAGCTAAGCAATACAGGTATAGTAAAAGCGAACACATTTTAAAAGCTTTTTGTGTGCCAGTAGCAACGTTCCATATAATACATCGAATATAATTTGTATAGTAGTACCAGGAAAGAAAGGGACATATAATTAATTTATAGCTGTAATTGGTGCAGACATCTTCACTAGATGTCTGTTGTGTTATGCTAGGTCTAAATATATAATTTACTGTTTAAAAGGGGACATTTAGGTTTGGTTTTGGTTTTTTTTCTAGGGGGAGGGAGTTTGACAGCTTTGAAACAAATTTCACTTCATTTTGATTTGGTCTAGTCTAATTTAAAGAACACGAATTGCATACACAGTAATTTCAGTGCCCTGTTGTGTGATACACACTACTCTCAGGGTCAGTTCATTG
Organism: Horornis vulcanius; assembly: GCA_013401035.1. Classification (NCBI taxonomy): domain Eukaryota; kingdom Metazoa; phylum Chordata; class Aves; order Passeriformes; family Scotocercidae; genus Horornis; species Horornis vulcanius. The sequence continues at coordinate 65,042 of VZUA01072571.1, forward strand.
TACCAGTTTGTCAAGATTTTATCTTGTCTGAAAATGTAAGTTCATGAATAAAGTCCTGCAAATCCTTGGGGCTAAAATAACATCTTCATCTGAAGCAGTAATATTGAAGAACAAATATTTCTGTGTGCTTTTAATTGTTAGGATTGTGATGAGTCTGCTAAAAACAAAATTATCCAATATTATGTCATCAGTCTGCCTCTAGTAACTTACTGTTCCCAAACTGCCAAGAAATCCTTAAAGTCTTCCATCACAAATATTAAGTGTTACATACCTCACAGCCCTATCAGATGAAGGTAGAATATTCTAAAATGACATGTATTAGCTATAGACACTAGAATTTTCGTTTATATCAATGAGGGAAAAGTCCTGCTCACAAAGTCTTCTGCTGTAGTTAATTTTAAGAGCCAGAGCAGCATAAATTTTGTTTCCTTAGAGTTAGAATGGATGTACTACATGCAGTAACTCTATCTGGCATAGTTTCAGCTAACTCAGAGCTTTCTGGAGGAGCAGGATAAAGTGAAATTACCAGTAACAAACCATGAGTACTTGTTCCCTAGAACACACACTGTTCTGGGCATGCAGTGTGATCACTGGAGTTGTGCTGTGGTCACCCATGGTGATGCCTCTGTCCAAAGTGGCAGTGGTGGAAGCAAAGCCCAGAGGTGTGTAACCATAAAGGAGAAGTTGTTACTGGTGTCTGACATGATCGGAAAAGCCTCTGTCTTTGCATGAGGCTGTCAGTACTTCCCACAAAGATGTGCTTCTGGTCACTACTGTGAAGAAAAGGAATCTGGGACTGGAAAAACTTTCCATTTGTTGTATTGCTTAGTTTTTTGTTTGTTTGTTTGTTTGTTTGTTTTTTAATCTCTCACCTCTGGTTTTATCATGAAGGAGTTATGATGAGGCCAGGTCTATTTCAGAGCAAAGGAGGATGAAATGAAAGGATCTTTTAACTCTCCACATCTCCTGATTTAGCTTTAATATGTTCAGTAGCAGAGTCTTAATTGATCTACAGCAGTAATGCAGGAAGACGGCCTACCATGGCCGTGCTACTTCCAGTAAACTAACTGGACACTGAAGAAAGAGATCTATAATTGCTATCTGCATTAAAACTTCCTGATTGAAGGTATGGGAAGGTCTGCAAGGTTCAGAACAAACACATGGGATGTAACATAGTGCCTAGCCTTGCCCCTGAGAGCACCAATATGAACTCCAAATCTCAAAGTACACTCTCACTGCTTGTTAAAGTGTATTGAAACACAAGATAATGAGGTTCTCCTTTCCTACCACACTGAGCTGCAGTCAGACATGCATGTGCAGTCATTGCATTATGATGTACTAGGAACTGAGCCACAGAGCCTCTCTCAAGGCATGTCTCCTACTGGATTCTTGTGATCCTAGCAGGGATATTGTCAGGGATATTGTCATCTAACTCACAAAATCTATTCTGAAAGACCACTTTCCTTTTCTTTCCAAAAGACTACTAGGAGCTCATTATGTCTCTATGGGTGCAGAATGGCTGATTGGCTTAACCCTCCCAAGACCTAAACTTAGAATTTTTTCAGTTTTCTTCAGACATGTCTGAATGGTACAAATTTTAGTGCAAGTTTTAATGATTGGTTGTTTAATTCTGCAGATGTTTCTCAATAAAGTGAGGTAGTCACTGCAGTCCACTTGTGCAGGATTTGACCATTAACATGACTTAACATGCAACAGCAAGCAGCACAAATGTTCCTTTAAAACAGTAAGCAAAGTATCTCTAAATCTGTCAACATAACTAAATATTGCTGCCTGGGGTGATTTATAGTAAACCAAAACTACACTACAGATATGGATCCTGCATGCCTTATATTTGACTAGAAGAATCAGGGTTATCCTTTTAAATCCTGACACTTAATCCTCCTTTTGAGTTCAAATTGTGTTCAGATTCATAACTATTAGAAACTGGCATCTTTCTCTGCTGCATCAAAATGAAAAGAATATTTAGAAGGGAACTGTATATTACACTTGGGAGAGGTGGTATAAAAATTCACATAATGGATGGCTTTGCTGAGCTGGAATCAGCCTTCAGTGTCCATATGCTACAGTTATGAGAACTCTTTGAAGACAGCAGTGAAAAAGAAGAATCTACACCTTTCAGGAGTTAATTTAAAGATGATTTTTCAATGTTAATCTGGAAGGGGAGACAATAGTAGTGAATTTGTGGTCTGGAAAGAGAGTTAAGCTAGGTTTCCAAAGCATGTGTTGCAGGAAGTGAAGCCTGGACTCTTTATATATATATATAAATAGAGCTAAAAGCATACTGTTGATTTGACAGCATGTAGACTAAGGAAATAATATTTGTGTGGATTTGATGGGAAAGATGTTTTTGCTTAAAAGTAATAGAGTGATTTTTAAAAGCTGAATTCCATTTGGTTTGGTTTTCTTTGCTAGGATATATTAAGAGTTTTCATTAGTTTTCCTATAAAAGTCCATGTTTGCCTTAAATAGCTAAACTATTATAAAGGGGAAAAAAAAAGTTAAATTATAACAAAAGTAATGTCATTATCTACGTAACACATTGCTGTCCTCTGCAGACGTGCACCAGTAGAGGCTGCTGTACACCATATTAAATATACATTTATACATAATGATAGATTAATTTACAGGAAGGTCAGAGATAGAACTTGAAATATAGTTGTGTGTTTAACTGATGTGAACACATAGAAACTTTAAATGTAGAAACTCTAAGATTTTACAGCAGGACCATAGTCTGGGGGTAGCAGCAAAGTAGCAAGCACTTGCTTTTCATCATTATGTATTTCAGCTCCAGACAGGGTGTATGGTCATTTATACAGATAGGCACCTGAACATACTGAAGCATCAGTCTTTTTTGGACTCTGACTAGTAGTGGTTACAACACTATTTCATTGAATTGTTTATTAGGTTTAGTATTTACAGTGTTTAAAATGTCTAAATGTGTTAAGAAACGCTCCATATATAAATATGTCACTTTTACTACATGTGCAAGAATTTTCCTTAAAACCACAGGTATTTTCTTTGCATTATTTGGATATGGTTTCAATGACTCATTCTCCTTTGCCTTCTGTTGTTGACCTGGCTCTGTAGAAATGAAGGCTCTCCACTGTCAGAAACATAAGAACATGCAGAGCTGAGCTCTCCACACACAGCACCATGGCCCTGTCACCCAAGGGGGCAGGCAGGCTGGAGCCCTGCATAAAGTGCTCCTGGGGACACGCAGTGAGTGCCTGTGGAGCCTTTGAGACCTCACAGGAGACAGTGCCCTCACAGAGACCTAAAGCACCACTGGCAAACAGCTAACAGTTAGGGACAACTTGAAAGCTAAGAGGAATGTCTTGCTCAGTAGCTTCTAGTACAGCACAACTCAAGTGGAGGTGGAGGAGACGGGTCAGAAAAATTCCATGCAGGCTTTGTTTCTTCCTGCCATCTTCTTTCCAAGAGTGGTCTCGCTTTGGCAGTCGCATGAAGAAGGAAACATTTGCTTTGGACCTGTTCAGACAGCAGGCAGAAGACAAGCACAGTTTAAAAGAAAATCAACAACAAAGAAAGAAACCAAAACATCCCAAATGGATTGTGACCTGGCAATTGCTGCCCTTCCTTCCTGTCTCCATGCAATGCCACCCTCACACAGTTGAAAGGTGGATGGTGACAGCTGCAGGCAGCCGGGAGCTGGGCAATGTTCCTGCCTGCAGCAGGGCCTGGAAGGAGCAGTGCTCCCAGGGCATGCATGAGAAGGTGGAAGCAATTGTCCCCCGGGGCATCTGGTGCAGGCAAGGGATGCAGCAGCAGGAGGAAGCGAGCCGTGCTAACACACAGAGTGCAGAGGCTTTGGGGGCACTTTGCACATGCCAGCTGAGGTCCTCTAATCTGCATGTTGGGGGTATTCTGTCAAACAGCTAAACCAATTTTGTTCTGGAAAGCTGCAGGTTAGGATAGGGGTTTGTAGTAGGGCTGAGATGGAGGTGGGTGCACGCTGAGGGTAGTTGCTGCAGAAAAGAAAGCCAACTTTGCTGGCAACTTTTTTTCACTGATATTTCCTTAGTAATAAAGTCAGATCAGAGTAATTGCCAACTGCCTCCCCTGAAATTTGTCAGCTCTGTATATTCTAGGAGAGGCTGGAACCATGAGCATTTCCAAATCACTGATTAAAAGGCAGTAATGTTAAAAGGCAGTTATAGGCCATGTAGTCTTATCTTGGAGCATACTTGCACCTGAATACTAGAGACAACTTGTATTCAGGCTGTTGCGAAACAGGGCAGTTTTTTTCTTTCAGGTCCTGTAGGGGTTGGACTGAATGAACTTAAACGGAAATTGCTAATCAGTGATACCCAGCACTACGGGGTAACAGTGCCACGTAAGTAAAAATGCACTTCTGTTCTCTAATGATACACTTGCATTATTAGCCTTTATTATTGCATTACCTTTAAGGTACTTTCAAATTTGGGTTTCCAAATGCATGCTTGGCGTCCAAATTACTTTTCTAATTTTTTAAAGTGCTGCTGCACTTATATATTGAATAGCATTGATTAAACTGATAGAGCTTTTTGGCTGAGAGGCATTGCAGTACACTTTCAGTACGAGTTTAGCATGATTGATGTTAGTGAGGTTTAGTAAATGAAACTCAGCTGAAGTACACCCTGGATTTGGCTGTAAAGCAGTGAAACATGCTCTGTTACCAATGCTTGCATTCAGCAAACTAGCCTTTATCTGTTAGGCTGAAAAATGAAGATTGATGATAATGAGTTTAATCCAGTGAATAAATTAATTAAATTCCTTTGATTAGCTTTAGAAGAGTTGATTTGGGGATGTTTTTTCCTCTTTCCCCTCTCAGACCAAGTAGTGTGATTTTTATAAAATTGAGTAACCTTGTGCTCTGTTAACTTCTACAATACTTTACTGGGTTTTCTTTAATATGGAGAACTCAACAGTTTTAGACTTTGATTTCTTGGTTTGCTTTCTACTTGTACCTTCTATAGGGATCCTTCAAAAACACGGCTCCAGTATTCTGAATTTGGGAGATTCTGTCACAGATTTTTTGCAAGAGCAGATATTCTGTGAAGTGTATCCGTATGAATGGATTTGCTAAGTAGAAAAATTAATGCATTTAGTTTGACATATCATTTCTTTTACATGTATTTGCTTCAACTGGGCATTGAGAGCAACAGCAACAAAAAACCTAGATGTTCCCAAAATATTTAACACATTGAAGTATATGCAATCATTTGCCCAAAAATATTTCTGTAAAAGTTGCCAGTATTCATCAAGCTGCCTTCTCTCTTTTCTCTTCCAAATGTGTGGTTATAAGTTAAAACAAACATGTAAAGGAATCCCTCTCCCTGAAATTCAGTAAGTCAGAACTTGGAAAGAGAACTGGGATTCCTGTCTTGGAAATATTCCTCATTGTGTCAGGCTAAGAAGAAGAGTGATATATCAAATGGCATTTAACACTGTCTTGCTGCAAGCAAGTTTTGTATGTCCATATGTGATGGAGAATATATGATGCTGTAGTATTCAACTTGTTCAAAATAGGATATTTTAATGGGTTCACTAATCAAAAGTGACAACCCCACAAATAACTTTCATTTATAAGCAAAACCCTTGTACCTACTTGGGGGGAAAGTAGGAAATGCAAATAATACAAGGCTACTGAAAGAAAACGGAATTCTATTTTGATCACCAGATAAAAGCACTGAAACATAAAGTTCACACCCCATTTTCTTATTACCATGCTTCACATACCATAGCTACAAGAGTTGTTAATGAACATGACATTTTATAAATCAGGATGGTGTGCTTTGTTTCCCTTTATGGTCTCATATGCTAATAAGTTTAACAAGAGGCAAGGCTGGGGTAATTGTTATGGACTGCTGTTCCTTTTATTATTGAGCTGTCCTCATTTTATTGGATTTTTCCACTAGTTAATAAAAAATTATAATCTGATACTTGTCCAGCAGGTTTTTTCCTGCTTTTCCTGCATGCATTTAAAACTCAGTCCGGTCATGTTCTTGTGTGCTGCCTACCAGATCCAGAACAGCCTTATGTGCTTCAGAAGTGAGGGAAGTGCTATGCTTAGTATTGCACAAAGAGTCTGTACTTTTCCGTTTTTCCTGAACTGGTTTGCATTATATTGTTTTGTGCATATTTTCCTTTTTTTTTTTTTTTAATGATGAAACTGCAGACACTACCCGTCCAAGGAGAAGCCAAGAAAGTGATGGTGTCGAATACATTTTCATTTCCAAGCACTTGTTTGAGACAGATGTACAGAATAACAAGTATGTTGAGTAGATTTTTAACTATTTCTGCAGTTAAAACAATTGTTTATTATAAAATGGGGCTGGTGGTTATTTTAAATAATAAGTCAAAGTGGATATAGGTTGCAGTGATTTGAAGATGTGTTAAAATTACGTTTTGATATATAAGCAGCTGGGGAAGAACACAGAGTAAAAAAAAGCAGGATGTGCAAACACAACAGTTTCTAAGCTTACAAGTAGTTTCAGTACCTCAGCTCCTCCAGGAGACACTGAAATTATAGGTGCTTAGGATGGGGGCACATTCTTTTAATAGACCATCTTACAGCAGTAAAGCATTACAGCTGTAGGGAAGGGGGGTGTGGAAGTGCTGCAGACGTGCCTGAGTCAATGTTTGTGTAGTTCTGCTCTCTTTCAGGCCAGGCACTTCCTCTGTTTTTGAATTTAGAGATCTACAGTGAAGCCCCTGCGTGTACACCCTCCAGAAAGTAAACTGAAATGAAGAGACAATGGTAGCATCGTGCTCTCCAGCAGCCTGTAAAATTCTGTAGCTTGAAATTCTGCCCCAGTTTCAGAGGGCAAAAGTGTCTTAGACACAAAGCTGTGGGTTTTATTGAAACTTCAAACTGTGCTTTGCTTTTCTGGCAAATCATGCTTGTAGTTTTATAGCAAATAACCAGCCGCCTTAGTTCCACCAGCACCGTCATCACTCCTCCTCTTCAGAGACAGAGAATTTGGATATTCTGTAGTGTGCAATGAAATTTCAGTAGTTTCTATTGTTTAGCTTATCCACTGTTTTATTGGATTGCATTAGTTCAGAAAAAGAGGTGATGGAAAACATTAGTGGGCTGTTGGACTACAGTACTTTTTTCTCTTTAACTGTAATACAAGCAGGTGTTACTGATTTGAAAGCGGTAAAGTAGAAGATTTCTTAAAATTGACATGCTGAAGTACTTGACAGCATTTCCTTCATAAAACATGGTAGAACTCTCATGTAAAGTAAAATATTTTTGCTTCTGAATTAAATCTTATAAAGCAAACTGGTAAGCTTTTTTTCTGGACAAAATGGAAATGATTCCAGTTGTTTTCACCTTCTGCTACAGGTTTATCGAGTATGGCGAGTATAAGAACAACTACTATGGTACAAGTTTAGACTCTGTTCGATCAGTTCTAGCTAAAAACAAAGTTTGTTTGTTGGATGTGCAACCTCATGTAAGTAAGCATGTCTTCTGAACTCTGTTGCTTCCCTATATTGCATATTGGAATTTCGGGACAAAAATATTTCTAGAAAGATATACTTTATCCGACACCGAATGACTGTTGAGTGAGTTTGCTGGCTACCTTTATCTCAGCAAGGCTCTCTGAAAGGAGATAAATATGTAGCCAGTAAATAAGGGAATTAGAAGCCTGCAGCTTAATACCAAAGATTTAATTACAGAATGCTCCTGTATTTCTGTTTATCTTTCTGTTAGTTTGGGCAAGAGATTGTCTCTGAAATTTTAATTTCAGAATACTTTTGAGTTATCACGAAGTCAGCAGCTCTCCCTCACATGTTTCACTAGACTGTTCCTGCCAAGGGTTTCCATGCAGGGTGGACATGAGTCAAAGAATGCACTAAATGTGATGTTGCCTGGATAATTGTTAAGAATATTCCTCTCTAAATCATTTTTTCTTGCAATGACCTTGACTTTCAACCCCACTGAACAGCTCCACTGGGAAATTTTTGCTCCTAATAACCACAGTGCTTCTAGGAGCTGGACTAGTTTGTTTAAACCCAGCCAAAGCATCTCTTCTCCAAGGGTGGCCCTGTATGGCTTCTGAACCCTGGCAGCTTGTGCGCAGCTCTTGGGGCAGTTTCGGATGCGGGGCTGTGCCCTGGGAGCAGGGAAGGGGCTGCACTGGCAGAGGAGTGGCTGCAGAAGCCATAGGCCATGCCAGGGGAGGAGGGGAGCTGACAAGACCATTGCCTATCCCACATAGCCTTGTGTTCCTGCAAAGCACTAAATTCTCTTGGGGACCCAAGCTTGTGAACCATTCTGGGACCCACTCTCCAACAGGGATTTTCCTGTGGACCATGGCAGTGTAGAGAGGATAGGAAGCTTCTGACCATCCATACTACCACCCTGTGCTGCAATTGAATCATAGTCCTGCCTCTAACACCACACATAGGTCACTCAGGAAAAATGAACAGCAGGGAGTTGTGTGGTGGGCACACAATACTGAAGAGAAAAATCACTCACCTTTTGTGAACAAATGTCACAGACACCTCTTTCTGCTAATTTTGGGTACAGAAGGGGTTATTCTTGCTAAAATGGGCTGAACTTTTCCTCCTCTCCTGAATACCTGCTGTCCCCCTCCATTCTCTCACTGCCAGTGGCACTGTGTGCACAACTCAAGCTTTGCCAGACTCCATGGGGTTTACCAGCAGCCATGTGGAAATCAAGACCAATGATCACCCCTGGAGAAAGGGTTTTCTTATAATTCTGAAAATTCTCCCTGCATGAATCAATGCTGGTCAGCAGAGTACTATGGCAGTAAATGAAAAATACCTGCCTAGAAATGCTTTATGGGTTTATTCTGGTCAGTGGGGGAGTTTCTTTTTATTACAGTAAATTCCATTGTGAAAATAAACTAATGAATTAAAATCTTCTGTCTTCCCAGACAGTGAAACACTTGCGGACATATGAGTTTAAACCATTTGTTATATTTATAAAACCTCCATCACTTGACCGTTTGAGAGAAACCAGAAAAAATGCCAAGATTATTTCAAGTAAAGATGATAAGGGAACTGCAAAACCCTTTACAGTAAGTATAATTAGACATGGTAAAACATGAGAACCTGTTGAGAGTTTTGTTTTAGCAGTTTAGCTTGAAAATAAAGGTGATCACTGGTTCTCATTGACACCACTTGTCAGGTGCTTACACAAGCATCTTGCTGTTTCTCAACCTCTCTCACATTACACATTTACTATGGTGTTTTCATTGTTTGATATGCTCATGGGTATTTACAGTTTCCACGGTCCTCTGACTTTATATCATTAAAGAACCCCTGCAGTGCAAGCATCTTTATGAGAGATAATACTGTGGATTTCCTTTAAAAAATTTGCACCTGGGCTTATATGTTTCTATTCAAATATAAGAATGTATTTGTTTAATCAACTGCATTAAGGGGTCTAAATTTAGAGGAAAATGCAAATATAAAGAACCAATTGAAAAAGTAAATGCTACTTTTATAAAAAGCCCATATTTGTGGATAAAAGTAATAGAGGGTTTTTTAAATATTAAAGGAAAATGAATATTATAAGAAAGGAGATATATAAGCAAGGAGAAAGTGCTGGGTTTTGTCAAGTCAGAAAAAAATTTAGATTACCCAATATCGACATACTTGCTTCCTTGTAATATAATGAAATCATATTTTAATTCAATCTGCAGCAAAGTTGATCATCATTAGACTGTTTATCTGTATTTACAATGTGTATCATTTTTCCTCCTTCAGGTGTACTTAAGATTTTTTAGGTTTTGTTTCAAAATTAGTCACGTATATTGTCACAGACTGTATCTGTAGAATCTGCATTTGGAATAGATTGGAACTTACATTCTGTAAGAAAATGTTGATTTGTGTAAAAAAGTAAGAGGAGTTTGTTTAAGAGCAACCTTCAGGCCATTGCTTATTTAGGACAGGTTTCATCTCTCAAAGTCATTTAAACAAATTAGTAAGATTTGTTCCCTCCCCAAACATGAAGAGAAATCCACTAAACCGGATTGAACAAGGCATAGAATGATGACTCTTACATAGCTCTTAAAAGAAAAAGGGCTGTGCTGTAATTCATGGTGTGCTAATGGCAAGCTGAGATTAACATAATGAAACTTTAAAAGTATCATCAAAGTAAACAGCTAGAAACATTTACCACTGGTGCTAACAGAAAATGTCTCAGTAATTACCGTGCAGTGACTAATTGTGTCCCTACAAAGGGAGAGATGAAAGAATTGTGTGTTGAGCTGAGTCAGCTCATCAGAATACTCTCTGAGATCACTTGTAATGGTAATCTCTATTTTTTTTTTTTAAATTAGAAGTACAGTTTTCCTCTCCAGATGAGATAAGAAATAAGCAATTAGACCATATTTAATACAGAAAGAGTTTATGCAGTGTTACTATGGACTGGCTGTGCACTGATTTTTATTGCACTGCTCTTTCCAGGAAGAAGATTTTCACGAAATGATTAAATCTGCCCATGTGATGGAGAGCCAGTATGGCCACCTTTTTGACAAGGTGATAGTCAACGATGACCTTGCTACAGCTTACAATGAGCTTAAAACAACTTTTGACAGGTTGGAGACCGAGACCTTCTGGGTTCCTGTCAGCTGGCTACACTCATAGTAACGTTCTGGATAGACAAAACCTCTGCTGTTGTATCAGCATCTAAACCTTGGGCATGGTTAGGCTTTACTCGATGGCCGTTTTCTTGGGAGGAGGGCTTTTAACTCTTCTGAGCAGCAGGTATACTCTTCATGCACTTGGAACTGGTCTTGTTTTCCTGTGTCTTCAATTCTGGTTTGGGGCAGAACGGTCAGATTGAACCAGAGATTTACTGTGCTCTGTAAAGTGAGCTAATACTAGTACAGCAAAACTGCCAAACACATCTTTATTTCGTCTGTGTGTTTCCAAGGTGAGTGTTTTTAACACAAAGTTTGCAGAAGATACAAATTGATGCTGTAGATCAGCACTTCAGTGGTTTTAAGCATAACTGTTCCCATAAATGAGCACATCAGCACTTGGAAGTTACTGCCCTTTAAGTGCTGGAGAGAACTGAAACAGGCAAAAGTGACCAACATTTTTAGGAACAAGACACCATAATTACGTATCAATGTGTTTTTACTTTTCTAGATGTGAACCTTGTCTTACATGTACAGACTGATTTAAGTATTCCTTTGCAATTACATAATCATGGAAAGAAAGATGTATTCAGTGGCTTAATAGTGAAACACTCAGCTGTGAGCACACATGGATTGAAAATACTTCCACGCATGCTCTGTGGCACAAAAAAAAAAAGTCATGGGAATAATTATTTAAATAGGAAAAAATGTGAGTTAGTGTGTATATAACTTCAAAGTCTTTGGGATTAAACGTCTATAAAGGCAGTGGCAAAGGGATATGAATAGCAACAATGTAGAAAATAATTTTTTTTCCCTTTAAATTGATTTTAAAATTTTTTGGCACACTTTAAAACAGTTTTCCCATCCGAAATTTTCAAACAGTAAGGAAACCTTGGACATCTGAGAAGCAGTTGAAATAGTTTAATTTTTTTTTTT
>VZUA01072574.1:0-28103 GCA_013401035.1 Horornis vulcanius
GATTAAAACTATACCATAATTTATTTCAAAAGAAAAAGAGCCTATTTAATTCTAACCTTGCTCTACAATGTGCAATGAAACGTAAAAGTGTTGATGGGTTTGTTAGGTTTCCACATCCATGTTCAAGCCTGCCAAGTGAGGCTGCAAATGGATCAAAGGTTAGAACTGTAGAAACAGGAGCTAAAAGAGCTTCACCCAGCCCAGTTAGTATCCAGCTCTTCACTTAACAACTGATGTTAAAACATTTATTGATTACAGACCCCACAGTTCTCCATTAGTGCTACTTTTTCAACCTCAACTATATCCTAGCTCATCTTTAGGAACTTGANCTGAAATATGCTTTCCTCACCAATGATGTTTAAGCATACATAGTACAGTTTCAATCCAAAGGGTAAATGCTGCAATTAAGCTCTTGGCACCCGCACAGATCCTATCCCAAGGTCTCAAGCCACAGACCAATACAGTAAATATACTTAACTAACAACTACTTATGAAAAATCTGTACTAACACATCTGCATGGATTTTCTGGAAAATTTAAGCAACACCAAGAAAAGTTACATAATAGTGGGAAAAGAGTGTTAGGTTGCTAGGTTCAGCTATAAATGTGTCATATATTAAAGTGATAAACTGAGAAATGCATAGACTGCATAAAAAGAACTGTAGCAGCCATTCTTCCCCAGCTCTCCCACACACACTCTATTCTTCTGGCAGAAAGTTTCATTCCTAGATAAGAAAAACCTAACAACTGGTTATGAACCCAAAGTTTCAGTTCATCATTTAGATAAAGTCAAAGTCTACAAGAACCTTGAAGATGAAGCATTGAAAGTGAAATAGGTTTCAAACGGAAGCTGGAGTCTAAGCACAACATGCTGGACTTCTTGTCTGTAACTTTTGGAAAATCCACCCAATGCAATGGCACTTCAGTACTCTGCACTATTTGGAGCATCCCAAAAGCTCAGTGGTCACACCCACACAGAGTTCTACAGTGAGGTCAAGAAGTACTCGAGACATGAGTAAACTGTGGCCTTGTTATCCTTCACTGAATAGATCTTCTACAGCTAAAATGGTAAGAACTTTAGAAATACTGTTCTCAGGAAAAGCAACAGCAAGTAAACCAGCAGCACAAGCCAGTTGAGGGCAGAATAAACCGTACATTTACACCACATCAGAAAGCAACATAGGGCACTTGGTACCACTGAATATCAGAAGGACACAGAAGGAACAGAACTAATTTCCTGCTTCTACCCTAAGACTGCAGGAGGCATTTATCAGCATAAAAGTTACATCCCATCTTGTCTGGCTCCAGAATAAACCTGATTGTATTTCATGACAAATTAATGTGACTTTACACGCAGGGTTCTTGGACTGGACACAAGAGAACATTTGACAATACAGTAATACTCAAATTCAGATGTTAAAGACAAACACTCTCACTTAGCTTTATGTTTGCAGTAAGCCAAGAATGAGCATAGGACTCTTATCAACTCTTTAAATCAATAAGCTTCTAAGCTATTTTTTAAAATTCAAAAGTTATTTAGCCAATATATTACAGACCAACCAGTGCAGTTAAAATCTGAGAGAAGAATAAAATTGAAGGAAAGTAACAGTTCTGCAAACATAAATATGGTAGACAACAGCAAACCAACCAAGCAACTGAAGAAATGAGCTGAGATTCTTGTGCTCACAGAGGTCAACACACTATTGACTAGGAGTTGGTACTATGAAAAATTGTCTTCTAAATGTATTTTAGATGCAGTTCAAAAGAATGGTTTGTATATAATTTAAGACATGTGGTTGTCATGGAAACCAAATCTTTATAAGCCTCTAAAAATCCCAATTAGCTCCCTGAAGTAAGAATTACTGCACATCCTCTATGCTTTCCTTTAAATTCAGTAGATTTGTTTTCATCACAGCACAGTTTGCATTCCACAAAGGTCAATATCACTAGCTTACATAATAGTAAAACCAACCTTGACACAGACAGCATTAATTAACAGACATAAAAACAACACAAGCAGCCACACAACACAGACTAATCCTTACTGCTACAAATGCCAAAGACATCTCAACCAGCACTTCATGTGTGTTTGTGCGTAGGTGGAACAATCAGTCACTCATCCCAATCTTGCACATGTAAACAAGAAAATGCAATACATGTAGAATAGAGATTACATCTTAGCTCATTTAAATGCATGGGAGAAAGAAAAAAACTATGGCAAAGCTCTATATACTTAAATCATTTTTCCCACTGAAGCTATGATCTTAAGTTAATACAATAAACTCTTTCACTGCTCATATACTATCAGCCATACAGACAGTGTGGCAAGCAGGAAAATATGTTGAGCACAATTCATAACATAACCTCAGGCTTCCCCCAAACCACAGATGCTGCAGACTGAAAGCCCAATTCATTGTCATCCTAGAGACAACAAATCTGTTAGAGAGACTACTGAAAAGTTCCCCAGCAAGGAGGAAGCCTCCACATAATTCACAGTTCTGTCCTTTATTCACAGCCTTGGTCCTTCCTTCACCCCTTGCACTGGATGCATGCCAGGAGAAAAGAGGGCTACAAGCAATCAAGGCACAAGTCAGGGTAGCCCTACGGCTCTTCATGCCTTTGCAGTGCCCCCAAACAAAGGACAAAGTTCCAACAAAGGACATGCTTAAGGCCTCATTTTTCTCTAGAGTGGATTTTGTGCCAGAAAATTCTTGGAAAAGCCTAAAATTGGGCTTGGGAAATTTAAAGCCTATGGGTAATAATCAAAAAGCAACAAACACATCTGTTTTAATTAGTATGTGAAATTATCTAAGTGGAAACATGTTATCTTTAAAACTTCCCACTTGTTTTAAGCATTTCACAAAACTTTCCAGTACTGTCTTTTCACTTATCCATAGCCACTGCATGTTATCCAGGGTCAAAGTGCACTTCTACCACAAAATCAACATCTGCTCCTAGGTTCTCTGAGCATTTTTCAGTTTAGAGCTGCCTCCCATCTCTCCCCCCACCAGTTTGTTTCAAGAAAGAAAGGAAGACTGGGAAAAACCGTGTGCTTTTGGAGAGGGATTCACAATCAAATGCTTTTGATGAAGGATTGTGTGATTCAAAAAAAGCCATAAATATATTTTATGTTCGCCTTCAGTTGACAAAATATACCATAGCATTTACATTCTAGTAAGAGACAGAATTCTCACACAAAGACAAGCAGATTTCTCATATGAGGCAGTCTCAAAACAATAAATCAATAAGCTTTGTTTATTAAACAAGTGTAGGTGTATTGCTAATTCAAGAGTGACTGAATACTTCTCCACCAGAACTAATGTTAACTTAAAAAGAATGCTTTATAGCAATGCACTTTAGCACTAGCCAGAACTCTTTATCATAAGAACACATTCATACTCTACAAACAGGATTAAAAGTGATCTGCCATCAAAAGGATTTCAAACGCCCAAGCCTACGCAAAATAAACTGATTTCAACAAGACTCTGACCTCACAGCCCCAAGAATAAATACCTAATGATGACCCCAAAATTTAAATCAAAAGTAATCATGTTTAAAAAAACTTCAGATACTTTACCTGTATTACATTTTAGTAAAAGCAAGTGCTGCATAAAGCCAGAGAGGCAGGTGTGAAGTTGAGACACAAAGTACACACAGAAATGAATCACAGTGCATGGAGTACATGCATTACCCTACACAAATCAAGGCTACCTAATTGTTTTGAGACGTCCCCTTCCCACCCACCAGCTCACTCCGAAATAGCTAATTCAATTTTCATTTGCTGGGTAAAGTTGTCACCACATATCCACACCCACATCCGACTCATATAAACTGTCCTGTAATAAGCAGAATCCAGCAGAGGTCAGAAATGGCCCTGCACAGGAAATGCCTGGGTGTTTTCCATTCAGGCTCTGAAGATTACTCTTCTATGTGAAGACAGCCCAGGTCTAGGATCACGCTGTAGTACAAACTTTATTTTAATTCATTTTCTGCTTAACCTGCAGTAATAGTCTTTGAAGAGTCCTTTGAAAAGGAACTTAGAAGCTTTCTGATTCAGTTGCCCCACAGCATTTGTACTTCATAATATTTATGTTAAATCCTACTAATTCTATATATCTTCTGATTTTGGCATTCTCACGACAGAAAACAAATTATTAATGCATAACAATTTAACAAATAAACAAATTAACAAAAACAGAAGAGCACTGTTCAACCCCATAGCCTTGACCCACACAGGAGCACATCATCACTTCCCTTTTACTCCATCAGTACAAAACAGCAGCTCACAATATTCAAGAACGATCTCAGCAACACGACAGCTGATTTTTTGCACAGCACACCTGGAACACAATGCACCTGACTACCGCCTTACAGTACTAATTGATCACACAAGCGTTTTAAAAACGTTTCCTGAATGCCTCCTAGTGAGAAGTGAAGTGCATCAACAGGATGTTATTTAAAAATGAGAAATAATTGCCACAGAATTAATAACTTGGACTTATGCAATACTTCTGCAGCCAGCTGGAAACACTAAACCATAAAGTAATTTGCATCCCCATCTCTCAGCAGGGCACAGATGGAGACTTGCAAAAAGCCAATCTGCAGGTCAGCACATTCAGGAGGAGACAGCAGTTCCAGAAAGCTTTGATGCATCACAACACTCCTTTGTAAACGCTTTAACTTTTTTTTTTTTTTTTAACTCTATCTTCTTACAACTGTCGATTGCAATGTTGCCAGCAGCGATACTCCATGACCCTGCTGTTTTACCGGCACGCCGAAGAGAACCCGATTTTAATCACGGCTGCCATAAACACGAGACACCCTTCCAAGAGGGCAGCGCTTTTATCGCTGCAGTTCACAAGTCAAGGAGCACAGGTCACGCTCCGTCAGCCTCCCGCGGGCTCCAGCTGCTGCTCCCCCTCCGCCCTGCGCCTCCTCACCTCCGGCCCGACCCCGAGAGCCGGGCGGGCAGTGCCCCCACCAACCCGCCCGCACTGCTGCGAGGCTGGGGGCGAAGGAAACGATCTCCTTTTAATTGCAAAGCGCCCACAAAACACTGCCTTACCCACCGCAGCCACTAGAGATTTCTTATCGAAGCACCTTCTCTCTCTCGCTCTGCAGAAGCGCTGAAGCAGCAGCAGCAGCCGCCGCCGCAGGTCCTGCAGCGCGGACGGGGCGGGAGGCAGAGCGTGCACCCCCGGCCCCGGTGCTCGCAGCCCCCGCCCGGCATCGCTCCCTGCACGGAGCTCCCTGCACGGCAGCGCTGGGTACTGACCTCCCCGGCGGCGACGGCGGCGGCTCCTCCATGGCGGCGGCGGCGGCACAGACCAGCGCGGCGGCGTCTCTCATGCATGCACCGGGGCCGGCATGGCGGCGGGGGCGCAGCGAGGAGCAGGAGCAGCAGGAGGAGGGGAGCGGGTCCCTACCCGGCTGCAGGAGCGCGGCCGCGCAGAGCCGCCCGCGCGGCCGCCATCTTGGGAACAGCCTCCGAGGGCAGCGGCGCCGGCAGCATCGCTACGGCGCGCCAGGAGGGACCGGCCGCGCCAGAGGCGCTCGCTCCGCCGCGTCCGGGCTGGGGGCGGCTCCACGTGCGGGTTTCCCCCTCTCGGCCAGGGGGTCGGGACAGGCTGCGGGACAGCGGTGCTTCCCTCCGGCACCGTGGAAATTACATCCCCGCAGTTCCCCGCGAGGGGCCGCGTTTATCCCGAGGCAGAGCGGTGATGGGGGCGCGGCGGGCGCTGCCGCCCCCTCGCTGCCCCTGTGGCGGAGCTGTCAGGCGCTGCCTGCGGCCGCTCGCCGCGGGTGCGGCGCTCCCTGCCGCTGCTCGTTCCCGCACCGCCGGCAGACAGAGGGAGAACAAAAATAAAACTGCTGAGGGGAAGACGGTTTCCCTCAGCAGGTGCCAGCTCCCCGCAGCCGTGCTGGCCCGAAGTCCAGCGCTTGCGGAGGCTGCAGCGACCACGGCCGGATCCAAGGAGGTGGAAGGCGTGAAAGACCCTTGAGGTGCCCTTTGGGGGCGTGCATGGAAGAATAATCTTCTATTATACTCTGCTGCTGTCAGAGTAACTTGTTTGATTTTATGAACCTGGATTGTTTAAACCCTCCGGCAGCACTGCCTATCAGCCTTGGACAGAGAACTGGAGTCACACTATCCAGTTGGAAATACAGGGAGGAAAATGTGATTTCCTGAAAATATGATTTCGTTTAATTGTTGGGGTCGGTGAGAGGGAGCCTCACCTTCTGTGTTACGGGACTGGAAGCATAGCAACAAACCCTGGCATCAGCAAGGCATATACATAGCACATGCATTATTTCTGATGGGTGAAATTTGAGCTTGGACTAGAATCAGTTCTAGATTCTGCATTTGTGCACCAGTTCCTTCATTAACTGAACAAGAAATTTGTACCTTTCTAGTCTGATACCAAAATTCAGTTGTCAAGTCACTGTTCATGAAATAAAGTTATCCACCTCTCTGTCAAAGTTTAGGAAACAAATTCAACAGTGCCTTTGAAATAAAAGAATTTTTTTAAGCTGAAATGCAGGATATACTTCTACTATATCATCTTATACTGTCTACTAATTATCATCTTAATGAATGCATGCTTTAAAATGCGGGACCAGATAAATAACATTATGCAGGAAGCCACTTAGGTTTTCCACAGGTCAAGAAAGATACGTGAATCACAATGACCCTGATGATCATGACATTTGAAACAACAAGACATTCAGCATTTATGTCAAGAATTTTTAGTTAAGATACCTCATATAATGGAACAGTGCAGTATTTAGCATGTTAAAGATTCTTGCTCGAGTACTTAAGCCCAAAACCATGAAGCAGTTCCAATGGCAGATACACAAAATACATTCCCACTAATCTGTCATGGTGAACAGAACTTAGAAACCATAGCTGAAGGTCAAAAATTCTGAAGTGGTAACCTAATAAATTAGGTGTCACCTCTATAGAAAACATTCATTATCTAAAGTAAAGCGGCTTACTTCACACTATGCATGTGTTTTTAGTGTGATCACAAATAACAAAGGGTCAATGTTACAGATTAAATCTGAACATTTCTTTTCAGTTAGGGATCATTGTCTCACACCATCTCTGCAGCTGTTTGCAGGGCAGAGATGTATTTAGCAATCATGGCAAAATATTTCAGCTTCTTTGCTTCTTCTATCAAAACAATCAATGCAGTGGTCTGTTAGAAGCACAGAGTTTTCATTAACCAGGAAAAAAAAAATCTCACACTGCATTTTGCCACAGATGTAATGGTGTGGAAATGGAGACATCCCAAAGGCCCTTGGCAAAGGGAGAAATGAGGACTGACCACTGCCACTACTTTCTGTAAATATTAAGATAGTTTACTGGAGTAAACCGGGGTTCACTGCAGCCTCTCAAACAAGGTGGTCCAGAAAACTCTTCCCTGTAGAGGAGCTTTTTCCCCTTTCCCTTTAGGGCAACCCAGCATGTTGTGTTACACTCTTGTGGTGTATCACAGAAAATATCCTCAAACTATGGATACTGGCCGAGCAAAGCAAGGCTGTAAATTTGATATAGAGATGCTTCTTTATCTGCAATTGACCATAGTGAGCAACATAGCTCCTAGCATCAAAGAGAAGATTGTAAGAGGAGAAGTTTATGAATGGCCTTGCAGAGAACTTGGGAAGAAATTAAGAGATGTAGGAATATTTGGAGGTGATAGTAGAGGAAACACCAGGTGACATAAGAGTCTCAGAGCCTATATAGGGATAATATATTTAGCAAAGAAAAATAAATTCAAGGCAATACAGAGGTCTTAAAAAATCGATATGCAAAAAAAAAAAATTTTTTTTTGCTTCTTTTAAGGAATATCATCATATTTCAAAGACTCCCTGACTGCCAGTTTCTGAGACTAAACATCTCAATATTTCATAGGTGCATGGAAATTGATAAATGCGATTGTTCACTCTGGTTCTACTACTGGAACAGAAGAAGCCACAAGATTAAAATACACATCACAACAAGTAGCATCTCTCTGTAAGAAAATTTTAGGAATGGATTTTATTGTCTCCAAAATTATTGACTCCAAAATTCCAGGTTAAAAAAACAAAGCAGGAAACAAGTAACTGTCAAAATAGACAAACTTATTTCAGTTTAACTTCTGTTTTCATAAGTTTTAGAAATAATTTTCTTCTTTTTTTTCAGAAAACATCTGGCTTTATAATTTAGCAGATGCTGCAATTGCTTAGGAATTGCTTTTTTTTCCTAGCCACATGCCTTTTATTACAGTAGCAGTCCTAGAACTTGCAATAGAAATTTGACATGGCAATAACATCCTAATAACAAAAATAGGTCTTTCAAATAGCATTTTTTAATTTCTATTGCAAATACCCTTGAAATTTCTATGTATTTCTGGGGCATATATTCTGTTATGCCTTCCTCCTCAATTCATCACGTGTATCAGACACAATTGTACATGCAGCTGTGCTTTTGCCATTTGCCATTTCTCCACTTATTTCCTATATACAAAAAATCCTAATCAAGGCAAAGAAATACTTGGTCCATATAGGTAAATAAATATAAGAATATATTTGAAAGTTTTTCTCCTGGTACTTGTCACAAGGCCAAACTTCCAAACTTTTTTTCACATTATTAATATTGCACAGAATAAGGCACAACTAGGTTTTGGGGTTTTTTAAGTCAGTAAATGAAATCTAGTAATCAGATTGTTCTTCACTGGGTGAACTGCATGGAAAAAAAAATCAAATTCTTGACAAAATCAGCTTTGTACAATTAGTTTTTCCTTCAAATAAGTTATTTATTTTAATTCTAAGGAAAGCTATTAAAAGTAGAAGCAAAGTTAATCAGACATTAGAAAACAGGCTGCTAGGTATAGTTAGTCTAGAGTTAGTAAAATTAGCTGAAAACAGAATATTCACTTTTTCTTGGTCATAGATTAGAAATGCCCTTCTGCGATGCAATGAAGAGTAAAACATAAACAATACCTGCAGTTAATATCTAGAGCACAACCTGACACTACTTCTTATGTAGACATTGCAAGTAGCATCTCCAGAGTCCAAATAAAATACCAGGATGTGTTTCTACCTGGACATATGCAGATTCTTCCATCTACAGTTTCGTTGTTCTCACGGAAGATCAGGTTGGGGGTGGCATTGAAAGAAACAGAACTCAGTTTTCAGTGTTATCTAATCTGAGCTTTGCTGCAATTGATTTGAAGTGTGAAGCTGGGAGAAATTAAGGAGTCCCACTGTATATACCCCTGTTCAATCACCCGTTACCTCTGTGATTCATTCACTTGGGAAGCTGGCATGATATCTGCCAAAGCTTGTTCAGCAGCATGGTTTAACACCCGTGCTATAATAGGAGCCAGATAGCTTGACAGAGGTGGAATATTTCTGTCTGAGCGCTGTCATCTCACAGGCTGCATGTCAGACTGCACAGGGCTCAATACCATTAATTCACCACTATTAAAGGAGTATTTGTTAGGAAGAGTAGCATGAGGTCAGAGACATTCTTGTGATTAGTTTATCACTTCAAGAGGTCGTTACTTTTTAGGTACTTCCTGTCCTAAAAAGCAACTCTATAGCACTGCCTCTGCATTATTAAAATGGCATAACCTATATGAGAGAAGTACAAAATCCAGTTGTGCTTAAAGATATATGCTTTTACTGTGTAAAGCTGGTCTTTGTGTGGTCAGTGTTTGTAAAGCTGGGCATAGCTAAACACACTGGCTACTCTTCAAAGATAGCAAGGCACTGGACATAGAAATTACCTGAAACTGAAAATGTATACACTGTCCGGCTACAGCAGTTTATATCTTCCCAAGAACTGATTTTGGACCTGTGACAATCAGCTGCACTGAATTCAGTGCTATTTGAACTTGACTGTCAACAACAGAGTAAGCTTGCTTAAAGCTTGCTTAAAGCTAGCTTGTCTCCTGCTAAATCATATTTTAATTCTTTCCCCAGCTGTATAATAGACATACTCAGTGAGTAGCCATGGGGCATTCATAAACAAGACCAAATGCTTGTCTGCATTTGTGTTCACCACATTAATTTCATGTTCAAGGAAGCTCCAGTGAAGAATGGGGGCCAATTCTTTGAAACTGTATTTGTAGGTCCAGAGCATATCCATCTGCCTTCTGTGTGTGCCTGACAGTGCAATTCAATGCATTGTTGCACACAACTCTTTCAACATGTTTTCAAGCATCTTGCAAGTATGGCTAGTTGCTTATTACCAAAATTTATAAAGTGATGCTTCTTGTTCCGTCATCCCAGAAAGCACCAAAAAAAATTCCTTTTTTTGGTACGTTCTATACCTTTTAGACTCTATCTTTTAAAATATCTGGTTGTGCAGCTGAGATTCTTTCTACAGAGATTCTTTCTTACAGCAGCTGTGTTATCCTAGCAGAAAACAGCTGTGAGATTTGTATCAAACTTCCCTGTCTAGGAAGACAGGAGCTGTCCATGTCTCCTCCTTCCAACAGCTCCCTCTATAAGTGAGAGTAATCACAGAAAAGCAGCGTGGTGGGCATTTTCCTTTACCCCAGCAGTTCCTGGCAGTTGTATCAGCTGGATGGAGTTATAAGCAGCCATGAGAAAATTTTAATCTTCATTAAATGTTAATCCCTGCAAGCACTTATATACACATCAGTTCACTTATATAATAGGCATACTGAAATCATTGGGGCAACCCTGGGAGAACAGTTACTCATACATATAAATGTTTATAGGATTCATTTCCTCCTTTTGCTCTGAATCATCTGGAATAATGTTGTCCCCACAACTTCACAAGGTGAGTTTTGTGGCTTAATCCTGTTGATGGCTCAGTTCTGGTGAACATCAATAGGAATTAAGATATTCCCTGTTTGTTGCAAAGCCCTCCTAACTAGAGCATAGTAAAATAGTATCTTATTCTACAACTCCCAGTTGTATCCCTTTCTGCTGTGCCTCAGGTTTTATTTTTTCATTTCTGTCCATTTCATTACTTCAAAAAAGCTGTTCCCTCATTGTTAATGTAACTATTTTCATCCTTTTAAATACTTATACAGTTTCTGCAGTATAAAACACTATAAAGAGGTAATCAGCTGCCATTTGATATTATTTCAATGCATTCAGAGTTTTTTTATTCTCATTTGAAACTTATTGGCCCCTATCATTATTTCTATAACTGAATTGCATTTCCTCTTCTTCACAGGAATTGATGCTTATTTTAAGGTACGTTCATGCTAGGAGACATAGCACACAGCACTTGAAATAACTGTGGAATGATGTGAGCTAATATGCTGTCCTGGCACAGCAGTCTTTCCAGCTACAGCCAGTTGAGGAATCCAGATTATGACCTTTGTGTTAGGGAGCTGAGATCTTTGTGACATTTTCTGCTGAGCTGTTTGTTTAAAAGATGGTTTCTATCAACATCTTTGGGTGGATTTCACTATGACTGTCAGGATACAATGGGCATTGATAAATTTTAGGAGTATCTATTTTAATTCTAAATTTCAGTCCAAAGCCTATCAATTCCACTGTGCTTGCTCTTCAGCTGTGGTGATAATTAGAAATACCAAGGGGTTAAAATTCTGTAAGTTTTTGTTCCTGTCCACAGAAAATAGAAGGAGATAATGTGTTGGCTGAGAACAGATGACCTTGTTGAAGCTGAGGATCTGTAATTGCTTGGTTCCTCCTCTCTTGCAGGCTGAATGCTATGGCATGTTTGAGCCCTACTTCTGCTGCTTATCTATGGATAGTGTGAAGTCCAGGAGAGAAACTTCTTTCACCCCTAATCTCAGCAGACGTACCAGTCAATTAGCCCTACTACTTGGCATATGCATTTAGGCACTAACATAAAACAGAAAAAAACTTGGTTAAAAGACTCCAGCTTTCCAACAATGCATGGATGTTGTGGCACACTGAGCTTGGAGAAAAATGCTGATCTGGAGATTCAGCACCCAGTTTTCAACAGGGCAGGCACACATTATTTGTTCAGTAGCATTGGAGAAGGACTCCTGACTAGAGCTTGTTCACCTGTCAGAAGCGTTCAGTATGGATCAGCTGCAAAACTTTATCACATGTTGGATAGCTGCAACCTGCCTGAAATGAGGTCATAGAAGTATTAATCTTCCAGCTAGCTCTATAGATGGACATTTGGGCTATAGCCCGTGTGTCTGAGGCAGTCATGGTCTTCATCACACATAGATGACTACTCACAGAATGAAGAGTTATGTATTCTATAAGATGTGGAAGATGACTCTAATACATACTATATTTCTAAATGTACAGTTACAATTAATAGGAGAATAGCATTGCTATTCCTACTTGGATTTCAAATTTCAGGAATACCATTTCAGTTCAAACTTTTGCATTAAAATTTGTATTTGTACATTTCTAAAGCACCCCCAAATGACAGCTTCATTCTGCCCTCCCCATCACAAAAGAGATAGGGACATGCAGGAATGAGTCCAACAAAGGACCATAAAGGTAGTGAAAGGTGTGGAGCATCAGAGATCTGAGGAGAGGAGCTGGAAACGTTCAGCCTGGAGAAGGCTCAGGAAGGATCTTACCAATGTGTATAAATACTTGATGGGGCAGAGTAAAGATGGAGCCAGGCTTTTCCCAGTGGTGTCCTGTGAAAGGACAAGAAGCAGTGGATAAACAGTGAAAAATTCTGTCTAAACTTTTGAGAAAAACTTTCCTTATTGTGAGAGTGGTCAAACAATGGCACAGATTGCTCAGAGAGGTTGTGGAATCACCATCATTAGAGATATTCAAAACCCAAATGGTTGGGGCCCTGAGGAGCCTGCTCTTGCTCATCCTGCTTTAAGCAGAGGGTTGAGATGAGGTGATCTCCAGGGGAACCTGTCCCACCTCAGCCATTCTGTGGTTGATCTCATAAATACTTTTGAAATACAAGCAATATTTTAAACAGGAAGTTCCCTAGGAAACACAACAGTTTAAAAGCACACAGCAGCAAAAACTTTTGGTACTATTTATAATTTTGTTGCAAATTGTGGTGATTTTAAATTAATGAATTTTTAATAAAGAACATTGCCGGTAAGAATTAAGCTCTTCTAAAATATATAATTCACAATGCTGTTAAATAGACATTTATTTCTGCCTAGTAAATTGTAACCTTCAGTCAGAAGAAGGGGCACAATACCAAATTTGTGGGTATAACCACAGCATTATGAGCATCTTTTCCAAAGTTGTGTCATTTCCTAATAATGAGGTTTTACATCAAGACCAACAAGTCTACCTTTTTTTAAAAAAATATTTTACACTTGAACCACATGGCTTGTTTTAAGAAACATCTAAAAAACTATTAACGTCAACCATGCTTTTATATTTTAAGTGATGCAGAATCCTGATATTCAAATTGTATAAATTATATATCTTTGCATTTTACATGTCAGATAAACCAAGCCTGTCTTTATTTGGATGTGGTCAGCTTTGCTGCTCTGCAAAAAGTGAATGTGACACCCATAATCATTTGTACAAAGCCAGATTCTGAAAAGCTTAGACTCCTCTGATTTCAGCAGTTGTTTTTTCTTAGTGAGGTTTACCCAGCTAAAAGATGAATGGGTCTGTGCTATTCCCTATTCATGGCACTGTACCTCAGCTGAGCATTCTGATATATTTTAATTATCACACTACCTGTATTTGAAAATAATCTATAAGCATGTTTAATATGGCAAGTACATCAGATCTATTTATATCACCATTATTTTTCAGTTACATTTCATGCTATGTTTATTGCAGCTATTCCATATCTCGTGTTATCCACAACAGCCTGCCAGCCACGGTGTTGAGTAAGAGGATTCAGCTGTGAATGGATCCCTCTCCCTGAAGTAACTAGCTCAGATAGACATCAGAAAGTGATCTTTTGCCTGCCTCATCACTTGTCTAAAAAGGATAAGGGCAGAGCTATCAGAATTACTCTGATGTAATGCAGTGAGTATGAGTGTCCTAGAAAGTCTCAAGCTGTAGGTGTCACATCATCACAGAGTCTTGTTTCCCGTGAACTGCCAGATGATCTTTATTTGAATTTAAAATTTCATTGCCTGAGAAAGCAGTAACAAGCAAACAGCCTATTAAACATACCACTGAATGTCTTTCCTACATCACCAGCATTTTGGCAACTAAAAGTGAACTGACAAGTTTTCCTCACACTATACAGTTTACAATTTTTAGCACAAACCAGAAGTGAACCTGATTGCCAGCTTGACATTCATGGAGTCTTGTATTTGTGCATAAATATGAAAGGTCAGTATAAAAGGTTTGTACTCTTGCTGGCTGTCAGAGTCCTAGAAGATGATTATGGAAATGTGGCTGTGGGCATATAAAAATAATCTGAAAGTTACTATTTAAATGTACAGTGTGTGTACTCAGAGACATAAAGAATCAGCCATTTTACCTACAAGATGTTTACAAAGCAAGACTGCTAGGTTTTCTAACAGCATCTTTGTAACATATTTAGTCCTTTTTTAAATTTTATTTATTTTTATTTCATTTAATTTTAATTTTTAAATGTAATATTTCTGTTGTAGAATGTGGGGTCATGTTTAAGAAATACATAATAAATACAATTACAGCCAGGGCAATAACAAGGCACATCTAAGTGTCATATTTAGTGGTAGATTCTGTTGGTAATCATAGTTATAACCAGCAGATATAAAAAGGGTGGAACAGCAGAAACAAGAGGATGTTGTAGATACTTGTAGAGGATACTTGTTGTAGAGGATGTTGTAGGTACTGCCATACCAGTGTAACTTGAGCCTTATATTAACCTGGATTAAGTATTCATTTAACAATGGTTGCTTGCACTGAATTTAACTGATTTTTTTCAAAGAAGTCTGTCTTAAAAATAACTGATTGATGTTTAGATTATGTAATTTATTATGATGCCTTTATGAATCGTGTTCCTCACCTCTGCATCTTACTGGATGTTTTTGGCTTCCACATGCTTGGATTACATGGCGCTTTGCTCCAAAGCATTCTCCTTGAGAGTGATCTTTATTTCTGTGCAATCTGACAAGCTGAAAAAGATTTTCTTGGTGTATTTATAGTGGGGTAAACTGGCAGAGCTATGAATACAACTCCAGCATTGCTTATGAGCATAATTGAATCTCTTCCCATTCCAACATAAAACTATAATAATGTGTGCATTTTTTACCAGTATAACTACATCAATAATAGGGTTACTACTGCCATACATTATACTGCCATACATCCCATCATTAGCTTACTGTGAAAGTGGCATTTATTGTGCTTACAAGAAGGAAAAAAGTTTATTCTTGTCAATAAACAAAGTCACAGTTTCAGTGCCAGAAAGATGCATTTTTTTTTTTCTTTGCCAAGGGCAAGGGACTCTCTTAGGAACAGGCTGCACGGTTGAGCTGTTGAATGCTTGTCCAGATGCATGCTTCCCATCAGCCAAATATATTATCAGAGCAACCAGATTCTTTGGCTATAAACAAAAGCATGCATGTACTTTTTAGTGACACTAGCAACCCTTGATGTTCAAGATTCGTATTTCCTTAAAGTGCTAGATTAGAAATTTTTCCAACCCCCTAGCCTCCATCCATATAAGATAATTAATACCAACAGTTTCAGTCTAATTCAAGGTCTTTAGACCAAGGTGGTCTGGTTTTCATTTTCTGTGTAAAATGGAAAGGCACAGGGGTAAATGCAATGTTTAGTATCTGTGAACACCTTTGCGAGGGTAGATAGGCATGCATTTAATCTGCATTTGGTAGGGCTAAAGCTTAAATAGAACATTGGCAAAATCAAAAAGTGCAAATTTCAGCAATGACTGGGCAATAAATCCCCATGGTTTTGCAGGAGGCTGAAGTTGCAGCAGAAGGCCAGGCTTGTCCTGGGCCAGCTCATGTTGGCTGCAGGCTGCCTTGCTGCTGGGTGTGTGGCGTGCTGACCTGCCAGCAGCCCCAGGGGAGCTGTGCCACAGAGCTTCTGCTCATCTCTCCTTTGCACAAGTGCTCCATCCCTCTCTCCATGGGTCGTGGCAGTGCGTGGCCCCTACCGACCCGACTTTCCGGGCACTGTGGGGCGAGGCACAGCCACGCCACAAGCTGGGTGCTATCTGCAAGGGCAGGGCACACACACTGTGACAGGCAAGGCTCTGCCTCTGGCTGGGCAGCAGCATTCAGCCACAAGAAAGAAGCCCAGAAGAATTGTTCAGGGACTCTGGTTCTTACGTCCCGGCTGTCTGGTACACTTGGAGGAGCATTCAAGTTACACCTGTTTAGGGAAGGTGGAACCTCTGACTTGGGCTGTCGAGCTGGCTCAACAAGCAGGAACGGGTCAGGGTGATGCAAGCCCTGCCCTTGCCCTTCCCTGTCAGACTATTTGTTTCCTCAAAGGTCTCAAGCAAACTCTGAAGCTTTTAAGCAGGAGGGAGTGTTAAAGAAACACGCAACCATCCTTGAGAGATGCAGACAAAAATGGCCTGGCGTTATTTTTACAGAAATGCATTTAGTCAATTTATTAAGGCAAAAGGATGCCTGTGTAAAGCAAAACATATAGCTCACAAGAGCAAGCAGAAATTAGAACAGGTATTTGATGAAAGACTACTGAACCAATAATAGATATTATGGACAAATTTGTTAATTTTCATCAAAGCCCAGTTTGCAGTAGAAAGGGATGCTGGGAGTATTTTATAGAAGAGAAATTTGCTAAACTGCACTGTTGAAAAGGCCAGTATATTCCCCATGTATGAATTTGGCTTTGAGGTGTTTCCAGGAAAAATACAATAGTGAATGAAGGGTACTTTGTCAACAAAAGTACATTTGCAAGGGCTCTTAGACATGAGAGAGTCACCAGCTCTTGTGACACTGATTGCTTAAAAATGGGTCATTTCAAGGGAATGACGAGAAATGACGAGACAATAAACCATTCTTGCAGGATGTCTCAGGCAGTAGCAACATTGGCCAAGTTTAAAATTTGCTGGGGAGTAGAAGCTGAGGATGTACTAAAGCATATTGGGCTTATGGTTACAACTGAACAAGCAATCTATTATTTTCATTTCACTGGACAAAGTTAGACCCATGTTCTGCTTATGAGCTGCTTTTAAAATTGCAAAACAAAAAAAAAACACCCTCCCAAATGCGTCACAAGTTGGAATTACTTGTACAAAACATTCATCAAACAAGTTCATGCTAATGCCTGTTGTAAGAATTGCTCAGAGTATTTGACATTTTTGCCACGATATTTGTGTGCTGTGTGACATTCACGATGTGAGTGTGCTCTATGAGCAAGTGCCTCACTCAGAAGGTTGATGCTGTTCTGCTGTGGGCTGACTGTCAGCCCTGCACAGGGGAGGCACTGTGCTCCCCTCACATCAAGTTGGTGAAGACAAAGGAAGGTGGGAGGTGAATGATGCCTCGGTCCTCTGCTGCTCTGTCTGCTCACTGTTGACATTTCCATTTGTGATTAAAGAGATTTAAGCTACTGTTATAGCAGACACTTAGGCAGATGGATGAAGAAATTCTCTTGCCTCAGAGCATTGGGGATATATATATATATTTTAAGTCACTGCTCCGGGAACTGTATCAATTAGAGGAAAATACAAACTCAGATTAAATTATTTTCTTTGGTTTTGTAGACTAGTTCTTGAAGACATGATCCAGAAATATTCTGAAGTTTCAGTAAGCAAAACAGAGTGAAAATAAAAAAAGGATTTACATATACTTATGCCAGCCTTTTCATTTTGGGGACCTGAATCATGACTTCTGAATGCCTGGATTAGCAATTCTGTATTTAGCAGTGACCAAAATATTCAAAAATAGCTTCTTGCTATTTGTGCAGTCTATATTTATGCTTGGTAAAAGCCATCTAAGCTGCTATAAAAAGAAACACAAACCTTGCCAGTTAACAGGGCATGTCCACAAAAATCAATATGCAACATTGCCACTTGGATCTAAAGTTCTCTTCTGCCTCTCAGCAGCAGCAGAGATTGACAGGAGCTCCTCTGAGACACTCCTCCTCTTCTTCTATCACTTATCCTTTAAGTGTGATGCATAAAGCAACAGTATTCAAACTGATTGCACTTCCAAAGGGCAGGATCACCAGACAAAAACTTTATTTCTTTTTGAAGTGAAAAAACCTGTGATCCCAGAAACCACATATTTGGGAAACTGTAGAAGCTGTTCCTGATTGAGAACAGACCAGACAAGACTTAACCAATTACCTGCTTTTTCTGCTCTTTTCTGCCCAGCTCTGATTTATTTGTTGAATTTATCCTGTCACATATGTCTTATATTTTAGACAGTTCTTCCTTTGGGACAGAAAACACCATTTACTTTTTTAATTTTTTTTAATAACACTGCTGGATAATGTGACTGAAGATTTTCACTTTCCATACTGTAAGTGTTAAATAAATAACAATTTCGGCCAATTCCTAGTCTTACCTAGCTCCTTTTGGGCTATTGTAGCTCTAAGCTATAGTAAGCAAATGAAGCAATTTTGTCAGGCTTCTATGTGGAAGAAATCCTCATTCCAGAATATGGAGTTTTAAAGCTGACATCTGGAGTCATACAGGTAAGTTTTCTTATTGTCCATATGTACCTCCTTATGTACTTTAGATATAAATTAAGACTATTATGTTAAAAATGTGCCCCTCCTTTTCTGTTTTGTCAGCCTCTACACTATAGAAACTCCTTACAACTCCTTCAGAACAAATCCCAAATATGTGTACTGTAATGTCCAGAATCAGAACCTGTCCAACACTTCCTCTCTCACCTGAGTATGGCTTGTGCAAGTGCCAGCCACTCCCAGCTGCACCTCTACAGGGCACTGGCTCTTCCCTGAGTGCTGGCCCAGGAGAGCAGGACAGATCACAGGTAGGTCCCTCATTGTATTGATCAGTGCAAAAAAACCCCTCTAACCCACAAATAAAAAAAATTGTAGAAAAAGGATTTGCAGTGCTTTAATCAGAACAGGGAGTCCTTGTGGGAAGCTCTCTTTCTCCAAGATAAAACTGAGAAATATTGCAATACTCTGGCCTGGTAACAAGCCTGTGCCCATGCTGTTGCCTCAGAGACACTATGATGGAAATTTCTCCATGTCTCATTTTCATTTTAAGTAACTTATTCTGCCTAGAATTCCTGTGTGTGCTTACTTTCTAAAACTTGTATCATCCTGTTACTATGGTGCAAAACTCATATGTGGTGTTATTTGCTATCTATTGCTACTGTACATTTCTTATCTGTGCATATGAATATGTTACCTATGCTTTAACAGGATATGTTTTTAAAATACACTGGCATGTACAACTCTGGTAATGAATCTAAAGATGAACAGATTTAAAACTATGCCCAAGGTGGTTTGGATTACTGTATTAGCCAAAAGTAGCTGGCTATGTTGTGATGTTTTAATAGCTCCTGCATGGCAGATTCTTGCACATTATTCAATAGACCTTAACTTTTCATTAAGTATACACAGAAAGGACATGGAAACATCCCTGATTTTTATCTCCCTAGTGTCCTCCAGGAATCAGCTTCCATTATTCTGGTTTGTGTGGGAGAAATTATCTTAGAATCTCTCCATATTACACCATTAGTGTATCAGTGAGAGGTTAAGACACACTGATTTATTCTGTTAGTGTTAGAAACTACAATTATGTGTAAAATGAAAAATTACACAGAGCAAACTATGCAATGATCATGCAAAGTGACCTGCCAGGGCAAGTCCTTCTGCATCAGTTCTTCCAAAGATCTTCTGTGACCTGAGAAGCTGCACTTCTTTCACACTTTTCCCCTTCTCACAGAGTCAGCACGCTGTGCCATCAACAAGACACTGAAAAGCAAACAGGCCTGAGCCCTGCAAGAAATAAAAGGGGTTTTCTGCCCTTCTATGGGTTCTGTCTCTGTAGAATTGAAATCCTGCCCTTCAGTCAACATTCACACCAGCTACCTGGGTAACCATGTGTGATGTCCCACCCTTTCCAGGCTAGCTAAAAAATATAAGTAAGATTTTTTTCAGTTGAGTTCCTTCAGCCTGATGCTGAGATAGATATATACAGATACACATATAGATATATATTTACATATACACATGTATATGTTTTTAGCTATGTTGAGGCTGCAAACCAGATATAAAGAATTGCAAAATACTTGGTTGTACTTTGTTTTGCTATTTGCGTATTCATTTGTTCTGTCATGTTAAATAAAGACAAAACCATTTTATTAATGGCAATGGCTATTGCACTACCCAGTTGCCTAATGAAATGCTTTAGCATGAAATGCAAAATTCACATGTTCATCCAGAGGATTTAAAAAATGTGATTATACTAACACACAGTCTGTTTGTCAGTCCATCTTCCAAGTCTGTACCCAGCAGAAAAAGTCACAGTGAGCACAGTGAAAAGAACACAGTGAAGCATGGAAAAAAATATGTAAAAGGTCCTTGCTAGTGTTACATTTGTGCATCTGTGGGGACAAGATGACAGTTAACAAAGAGCCCTGAACACTCAATTTCTCCTTTGAGAGAAACTGCATTCACAGTTTTTTCTCTGCAAAGATGCCTCTGAACTTGGATTCTTTCCTATGATGCTGAATGCCAGCTTGTTCCTTGAAAAGGAGGGGATTTAAAAGGCCATAAAACTAGAAGGACTTCTTCTGGATAGACAGGCAATTAGAACAAAAGGAAGTTTGCATTATTAATAGAGGCAGAACATCCTACTCCATTTCAGCATGTGCACAACATAATTTTATTTCTGTTCAATAATTTCATTTGTTTGTAATGCCCTTCTTGTGTCCTAAAGACTCCTCTCGGTGTAAAACTAAATAGCTATTAGAATGACAGGAGGAGGCTCTCATCAAAACTGTATGACTCATCTTTTTTTTTTTCATCTGCACTAACATATGACCCAGAAAACTAGCTGAAAGTGTAGAAGCCTTCTCTGCCATTCTTGATATTTGTGACGTGTTTGCAAGCTTGTCTGTATAATTTTTTTGTTTTTACTGTCTGTGTTGGATCCCTCAGTTCTCTGTCTCTTTTTTCTTTACTGTTTATCCGTGGTGGAGGAACAGCCTGAGGCAGAACTGGTTCCAGCAGCTCGGGCTGAGTGTAAGGCCCTTTCTTGCTCATCAGTGAAACGGATGGATGGGCTCATTGGTTCAGCTCATTCACCAAACTTCCTGGTCAGAGCAGCCTGTCAGACTCCAGGAGCTGCAGTTCTGTGCTCGAGCCAGGAGAAGTTGCACCTTTTTCTATGTCCATCTAAATGCATCACATGGTGAGCCCAAGTCATTTTCCTCAACCCTATCACAAACCAAATAAAAGTCAGGCTTGCCATAGGTTCCCTTATCACTCTCCAAGGAAATATTTGCTGCCTGACTTTTTTATGGGCAGAGGGAGCCCCAGAGAGAGAGACAAGCCTGGGTGAGCCATGCTGGGGCAGCCAAGAGACCAGCAGCAGCAGGACACTGGAAGAAAAAACGATTCACAAAAGGAGACCGTGCCTTCCCACGCTGGGCTGCAGCTGAGGGCTCCATAGCCAGTGGCAAGGCCAGACAGAGGTGACTCACCGAGGTGACTCAGAGGTGACCTGTGATGGAACTCTCTGACAGTATCTGCCCTTCTGACCAGAGTTATTATGGATGACCAGCTTAGAGGAACAACTGTGGGGAATTCCTCGGTGTTAATGGGAGCTGTGGGGTTGTCTTTGGGGATAGGGAGTCTTCGCCTCCCTTTCCCCTTGGCACACACCACCCTACTGTCTGCGTCACTCCAGCACTGGCACTGATTCTGCCTGGTTAAGCCGTCCATGTGGCCTGAGCCAGCAGGTTTTGTGTGGGCACAGCACTCACTGATCCACTGCTGATAAGCAGAGAGAGGTGTGGGAGCTCACACCAGCCTGCAAGAGAGCAAGCAGACGTGTGGGAAGCAGTCACATCTCCGGCCATCTGAGGATGGCCTGGCCTCATCCTTACCAGCCTGGTAGTCACACAGCCAGGGACTGACAGTATGGATGTACCAAAGGCACACCTGCTACTGCTGCAGGTCCCACCACTTGCTCTGTTCTGCTGCCTTAGTCACATCAATCTGCTCCACAAAGGGGAATAAGGTGAACTCTTATGATGAGCTGGATGAAAAGATTATCATCCCAGCTGTTTGCTGCTGCCTCACCATCCAGTGCTTTTCCTGCCCAGCTCTTCTGTTCCATTACGTTGTATGAACAAGGAAACAAACCAGCCCATTAATGGCAGAATGTGGAGGGATGGGTTAATTGTGTGAATAATCTGAGGTGTGATCTGGTCTCAGGGGCAGCTGAAACACTTCATCTGACTGCGATCTAAATCGGGTTTTATTTGGCAACAGCTGTAATGGCTTGAAAAATTGCCATTTCCTATCTGTCCCTTGCACTGTAGTGATTGCTGCAGGTGACTGCTGCCAATCTGTCCCAGCGTCAGTCACTCGCAGGTTGCTTGTCTGAGTGCAAGGCAGTGGGGGCTTTTAAAATCAGCCAAGCAACTTTGCCCAGAGGCTGGCCTGCAGGGCTCAGATGATGTGCTCCTTTAGGAGGATGACCATCAAAACAGGCAGCTGAAAGCAAATGGTCCAACGCTGGCAAGTGTGTCTTAAAGCAACAAAGCTGTTTGTATTGGGAAGGTTAAGCCATCCTGTTTGCCACTTTAAATTCCAGATTATCTGAATTTTCCATGTACTTGGAAAAGGAATATTTTACTAATTAATCAAAGTATTTTTGAAAAATTCAAAATAT
Source organism: Horornis vulcanius (assembly GCA_013401035.1). Taxonomy (NCBI): domain Eukaryota; kingdom Metazoa; phylum Chordata; class Aves; order Passeriformes; family Scotocercidae; genus Horornis; species Horornis vulcanius. Next base: position 22,735 of record VZUA01072574.1, read on the forward strand.
ATTTTGATTATTTTTTGGTATATAGAGCAGGTTTTTTATGTTTGCCCTATATGTCCCTGAAAATTTTGAATTTGCACACATTGGATATATAAGAAAAGCCGCAGTAGACCATCATCTTGGTTTTATTTGCCAACAAAGCCTTCTCTAAATACAGAAATTATTTAAGTTCTTACTACACTGTGATAAGCTTGATGTAAGTAGCTGTAATATTGTACAGTAAAAATATACAGCCACCCCAGTCAATTTTTCTAGGATCCAGAGAACACTGACATCTTCAAATAATCCTATCTAATTGCTTGCTCTCATCCATAGGATAATAAATACACATCCCAAACACCAGGAAAAGAAAAAAACATGAGAGAGAAACAAAATTTTTTTTTTACTTCCCCTAAGCTATAGTTCCCAACCTAGCCTAAAGCACCTCTGATAAAATATTAGACCTTTGGGCTTCACAGATCAGGAAAGCATGAGCAACTACAAAATAAAGTTTTATGATCAGAAAAGGAGAACTCACTTTCTACTGAAAACACAGAGGTTCTTTTAAGTTAAACTGAGTTCTACAGTGATCTGGACACAATCACAGAGGTGAGATATTTAAAATACCAGCTGCTCCACATATTCATTAGGAACACGCCTTGAGGCTCACCAGTAACTCATGTAACCAGAACTCTCAGCAGACAATACTTTTCATTTCTAAAGCTGTGAACAAGCAAAACCTCACTAATCACAAATCAAGGAAGCAGATAAGCACGTGTTGACACCCTTGCTTTACTCCCTGGGAGAGCACTGAACACTGCTTTATGCAAGTGGGTCATCTGGTGCTGGGGTTCAGCGTGCAGGACTTGGGGTGCCACCCCACAGGGGTGTCCGGACCAGGGGCACCTGAAGAATACAGCAGACCCCCTGCTCCTCTGCAGGCTTCCACCAGAGATGGAAAGGCAGGTGGTAAGGCATTGTGACAGGTGCTATGTAAGGAAGATGAACAGAGCTCTGCAGTGTAAGTGACCAAGGCTGTCAGCCTTGCAGCTCTCTTATACCCTAAACTTGGTCAAGATTTTATATGCTTTCCACTCCATTTTACCCCCAAGGCCCTTTCTGCTGCCATGCTGAGCTGTATGGCATGAAGCCCTGAGTCCCAATCACTGCCAGGAGAAATCATAGCAATACTAATCAGGATGATAGTCATAATTAATAATAAACAGTTCTTTCAGACCTTGTACAACAAAAGAGAAAAAGAGCTACCAAAGCAATCAAAACCTGCAGGCAAGACTGGAACCTAAAGAAAGCAAACCACAAAAGTTAAAAAAAAAAAACTCTTCTACTTACTGCACATATAATGGCCTGTTCCAGAATTGTGATGTGCCGAACATATAACAGGATCCAGTGGCTTGGGTGGAGTGGCGGCGAGTAAAAAAACAAACTGCAGAAGCAGCAGAAACAGATTTAAAGGTCACCAAGCTCATTCACTTTGGAAAACAAGTGAACACTGCGATATTGTGAACAACACTGTGCCTACTGTTTGTTACACCACTCCCCATGAGTGCTATCCTCCTCCTTTTCCACTGCCATTGCAATATATTTATCAGTGGGGAGCTGTGAGACATCAGATATCAGAGGGAAAAAGTGCAGAGTAGCAAAGGAAATAGCTCTGCCTACGTGTGCATGGTGGAAGAAAGCTGTGCAGGTACTTGCACTTCATGGAGACCATGACTTGCTGCTGGCTCTGTATAACGTCAGCCTGAGAATGTATGAAGAGCTGGGTATTGAAATGATTTTTCCTACCCTGATAAAATACATTTAAAATAGAAGCTGTGTGTCTAATTTTCCAATTACTTGTCCAATAAAAACTAATGTTTCCTTTCATGTTCCCTCCACTTGCTTTCTTCCAGTGCTGGTTTTGACTGGGATAGAGTTGATTTTCTTCACAGTAGCTGGTAGGGGGCTTTGGTTTGGACTTGTGCTGGAAACAGTGCTGGTAACACAGGGATGAGATTCTATTCTGGGTGAGATTCTATTCTGTGTGCATGCGTGCATGGAGGTTTAAGTGCAGCAACTGGAGTGAGACTGCAGGTTATATTGGCAGAGAGAGCAGTGAGTGCATGAGTATGCACGTCAGAGTGTATACATGGGGTATGTGCTGTCTGTACAGGTTTTTTCTCTAAAATATGTTTGCACATTAAATAAGATGTTACAGCTTTTATAATTGCTGGATACTGAGATCTTCTAGATCAAGTGGATGTGAAACCTTGATTTTTGTCTTGCTATTTCATGCATTTCATAGTATTTTCATTCTTTGTCTCTTACTGTCCTTTTATTGCCAATGTTTCTGTCACTCTCTTCTTAAGTGCTCAGTCTTCTGCTTTTTATTTCATGTCTGCACCTCTTTTTTCACCTGGTTTTAATGACACAGGAATCCTTCAGTACACTTGCCAGGGTCAAACCTTTGCACTCTTAAGAGCAGGATATATTCAAGGCAAAGCTGTTGTGAGCTGTTCTTACTTCCATAAGCAGTTACTTTCCTGGGAAGAGAAGGAAAGTGCCAGTGATTTAGTTATCCGTCTCACAAGCTGCAAGACCTTAAATTTTCTTACCTTTACTCATACATTCCTCAATGTTACTCTGTTTATCATAGCAGGCCAGTTCAAATTAGCAAGACATTACTCATATCATGGGAGCCATCCAGCTCTGGAAATAACAGCTACAGTGCTCTGCAATGTTTCTGTGACTTTGCAAACGAAAACAGGTGAAAATCTCTCTCTGGGTATCATGTTTGAATTCTCCATTGCACAGCTCTCCACTCCATCAGCACTGACATTTCGATCTTGAGTCACTCCTCTTATTCCTTTCTGGTCCTTTTAATCATTTCAACAAGGGAGAAAGAAGTGAAGGAAAAAAGAAGGGACTAGAGTCAAGTTTCCATATAAATTTAGCTCAGTGGAATGGGCTAGGAAATAGCAAAGGAGCTGGAAATTAACTCAGTTAGAGTTAACCAAATACCTCCTGCCTACATGCGATGTTGTGGTTACTAGGATCTTTATAATTTTTGAACTTGTCCTGTTAATGCCTTTTTTCCAAATAAAAATTCATAAGCAGCACTATTCCATGCATCCACAGGACAGCCCTTTTTTAAGGAAAACTTATGCAGATATGTAGTAAGATCAAAGGGTGGGTTGGATCAGCAAAAATTCAGTTTCAGTGCCTTTAAAAGCAAGGCCTACTTTAACTTCCATCCCTTTGGCTGATCCAAAGACCAAGGCAGATTCAGTAGCAAAAAAAGTTTCAGTATTGTCTTCTGCACAAACTGAAATATGATTTCAGATCACATGTCTGTACTTACACTGTATGCCTTTTTGCTGCCTCAGGACAAAAGGCTGCCTCCCACTTTTCTTATAGAATGGTCATTAATTGCAACCACAGTAAAATATTTTGTAAATTGGAGGTAGAACAATTAGAAGGTATATGGAAGGTATGCATTTTATTCCTGTTTTTGCTTTTTCCCTCAGGAAATGAAAACAATTTGTGGAGAAGGGAGATATTTTCATTGGTGCTACACATTCCTGAGTGGTGATTTTCAGTCCTGTCTTCAGTAATAAACAAATATAGTGAGCATGACAAAGAGATATAATTAAAAAACGGGCCAAACTATTGCAATGAAAGAGTATCAGTGGAAGTTAGCATGTCAGTGTTACTGTAATACTTGTGCAGCCTTCAACTGAGAGCTCTCCTGATTCCTTGAAAGAAGAGGCTTTTTCTTTATATTTTTTTTTTTATTTATGCTGCCTGCTACAGAAAAGAACTGAACATGTGACATGTGTGTGTATGTGTGTGTCTGTGTCTGTGTGTGTGTGTGTGTGCTTTCAGTGGAATATAATTTACTTTCTTACGCTATTCTTTGTCCTCAGACATTATTCCTAGACGAGGCATTGTGAGAATTTCAGAAAGATGTATGCCATTTCTCAGTATCCTGCAGGTAGAGTAAAACAGACATTTATTTGTGAAGTTTGACTCAAGATATCTTCAAACACGAACTGCATTAATCCACAAACAGAAATATTAATAATATTCTAGGTTTTTTAATATCAGCATATATATTCTCAACAGTAGAGAATATATATTCCCAGTAGAAGTGTACACTTATTTTAAGGAAATAAATGATGGATGATAACATCCAAGATATATCAGTGAACTGAGAGTTTTACAAGTGTGCATGAATTTGGACTTGGATTCCATACCTTAAGCAGATATGTTCCAGAGAAAATCTTTTTGTTAAACTCATAACGATGCTTTAGGAGAAGCAAAAAAAAAAAAAAAAAAGTTATGTTACTTTGAACTGAAAATATTGATAAAGCACTGCAAATAGAGCAGCTATTATTCAGTTTCTCTTCTTTAGACATTTACATTTTAAATTGTGGTCAGTTGTCTTTACCTATTGCCAGTGATGATATTTTGACTCCACTAAAGTCTGTGACAACTCCCTTTGATTGCAGCAGCACTTTGATGATCTCATTTTCATGTATGCATTGAATGAAACATAGCAGTAGTTCATTCATTTGCCTGTTTAGCTTTTATTTTGGTTTGTGCAGAGAAGAGAGTATCTTACCAGTTAATGATGTGGCAATAAAAGCTAAATAATAAAAAGAATAAAACAGTTAGTGATAAGCTTAACACACAGAAATGTCAAAAACCTGTTTTGATAGTATGAACATGTCTGTAATACAGAAAATAAGGAAACTTTGTCAAAGTGGGTATGAGGGCTACTACTATGGAAAACTGCACAAATGAATGCTCTATCAATTTTACATCTTGACTAAAGACTTTGAGTGGCAAAGCTGCTTAGATATTGCAATCATCATAAGTAATAGCCTGCACCACCGTACCTCACAGGTCATCACAAAAACATCACAGACATGTACTGTCCTGTTTCAAGAAAATGTCAAAATGCTGAAACTTTAGCAGCCTCTGAGGCCTTTCAAATCCAGATAAGTGACTCCTGCCTAAAATGGAAAATCTCTCTCACTCCCATAAATATCTCTTCCTCAGAGTCTCTTCCTTTTCCAGGCAAGGGGAAGGACCTCACCTTTTTGTTTTCCCAGCTATCTTTTGCTACATGATTGTCAGTATTTGGTTCCCAAACTTAATGAAATGGCTGAAATATTAGGCTACCTAGTTATAAGAAAGAAGAAATGTCAATAAAAATAAAAGGTAGCACACAGAAGAGTCTGTAGTCATATATAAAACCTCATGTTATGGTAGAAAAGACTCTTCCTAACTGCCTAGTTCAAAAGAAAGGATGTGTGGTCAGTCCCAACCAATTTGATAAGAAATCAGTTCTTTCACCTAGTATCTCAGCAGAAAAAAAAAAAAAAAAA
>VZUA01072574.1:31949-52596 GCA_013401035.1 Horornis vulcanius
TAAATGTGTTACAAGTGCAGAATGTCAGTTAGGTAAGGCATATATAAAGTGATACTGATTCATCAGTGGTCTATTTTGTTTCAGTTTATATTCTAGAGTGAAAAAAAGAAAGGATGGAGCAGGATATTATAGAGGAATAAAAGACAGAACTCTGAAGAGGGTGCTGTGCCAGAACTGGGTGGGTAGCACAATCCACACATCAATGTTTGATCTTGTCATATTTGTCTAAATATTATGAGTGATCATTTCTGAAATATCCATTAATAGCATACTTTAAGCAATACTGTACCATAGATTATCAAAGACGGTTACNAAACCACTCACTTACATATCCTTAAATGGAGACAGGACTCTTTTGGTTTTTCAAACCTTGTAGGTTAGAATATTAGGTATGGCAATAGAAGTCAAATAGCTGATGCTGCATGAAAATACAGAGTACTGTTGCCCTTTGAGACTGTTGAATTGCCTGTAAACTGTGGATATGTGTCTGGTGGTTCTTCCAGGGCAATGGAGAGACTTTTTATGACAACTTATCTTATGGAAAAATATTCAGGCAAACACATCAGATCCACAAGGGGAGTATCCTTTTTCTTGCCTTGCAGATTACCCATGAACTCAGCCACAAACATTTGGAAAAAATAAAAACAAAAAAGCTTCACTTATTCTGTAATGATATTTTCCTTTCTATTACAACTTTAGACATTAAATTTTCACTCATGCTGGGTTTGAAAAAAACTACTGCAGGAAAGCTGATAGGAATGAAAATAGACCATGGTGTTTCACAACTGCTCCTGACACCACACTGAATTACTGTGGCATCCCAGAGTGTAAACCATGAGAGTAGGATATACTTAAGTATGAAACAACATTCAGATCCTTCTGTGGTTTTTGAATCAGGTATTTGCTTTACATGTGAATTTAGAGAATTTTTCTTGTTAAGACTGGATTGACTCATATGAATAACTAAATGCAGTTTGACAAAGTCCAGTTACTATGCATAGAAGAAAAGATTTAGGTTTGGCGTCTCCTAAGGGTGGAGTACTTCTACTTCTCTGTAGCCTGTAGTGCTTCTTGTCATACCCTTTTCTAGTCTCTTATTCTCACTTTTTCCTGCTCTTTTTACATTTCCAGCTGACTTTCTACTACTATTCTACTACTATACTACTATTCTACTGACTTTCTACTTTCTGTTTTTCTTTTCAGCCTCTAATTCAATGTCCCTAATGCTACACTTCTGAGCCTAGTGGAGTGGGATCATGTAAAAGTCTCTACTAAAACTCTCCTCAGCACCATCAATTGTGTATTGATCTTGTGTGCACGCTGCAAATCTTTCTCAGCCAGGGGTAGAAAATAGAGACTTTTGATCACTGGGGGATCTGAAACTGAAGATTTTAAGTCTGCTGATTGACAAATTAGAGACTTCTTTTTCTTTTACCTCTAAGATAATATAAGAGTGTATCAGAAAGAATACAGCTAAAGATAGGTGGTAAAATTAAACTGCTGGACACCATATTTCTTATTTCATGTGAGTGAGGGGGAAAGTGAAAATGAGGAAAGAAAAAAATAAAAGGATAACAATCTATATTTTTTTTTTAATACTAGGCATTAATCTCTTAAATCTTACTCATGAAAAATTTCAAGAAATTTTTGAGCTGTATGTGAAGGCTTTGCATACAAACAAATGCAGCATGCCAAAGTGAAATTGAAATGCAAGTGCTCCCACCAAGCACCATCTGTTGCATGAAGTGGTTCCAGACACCCTTAAAAATGCCTTCTGGTCTCTGTTCTCAATCATTCCTGTGACTGCTTACTAATCTGTCTGCTGTTTCTAACTCATTTTTACATATTTCCTAAATGCTGGGCAGGTAGGGATGGAATTATTTAAATTTAAACAATAAATGAAATTAAGGGACTGATTTCTGCTGTTCATTACACATGCTGATATGTCAATGAGAAGTTTGAATTACCATGGATTTATTTCATGTACCATGGAGCTTGGTGATGCCACATTGTCACAACAGAACAGTAAGGGGTTTCCCAAATGTGTATGTTTGTTTTGCATTTTTTGTATTATGTTAGCCAGCTGCTCAACTTCTGACACAATTGCAGTACTTAAAAGTAAAAGTGAATGTGCTGGATTAAAAAAAAAATCATGTTTCCAAATATTAAATATGACCCTTCAGACTTTTTTTTCACAAAATTCAAATTGTGGACTAAATTTAAGTGAGGAGGATCCCATTAAATTGCCCTTGAAATTTTAAGAGTTGTCATTACTCTTCAAGAACATATTGAAGAACAGCAATTCAGACATATGGCAAAATAGCTGTCTGCTTTCCAAAACCATCTCTTTATAAATATTTGGGAGAACTGCAATAGCCTTTAAAGTGCTTTAGAGAGCAATAGATGGAAAAATTGAACAGCTTGTCATTCATCAGTGGCCTGGACTGTGTTTTATATGGCAAAGAATTCACAATTTGTAGCAAGGCTACCATTAGCTGTAAACTGTAATGGCAACGATAAGACAAATACTGTTAATTTAACTGACTCTTTCAAAGCTTTCTCATCAGTCTTTTTTCCCCAAATCCTCACAGTATATTGTGACTTCTTCCCATGTAAATCTCTGTTCAAACCTGCCAACAACTCATCTCTTATTTTATGTTCCATCCTAAATCACACTTTTCTTACCAACAATTTTTTGTGTGTGTGAAATGATTCTATTGGTGAAAGTTGAGAATCTTGTTGCTGTTCTGACTCAGGATGCAAAAATTAATTGAGCTCTTTTAAATTCTTTGGGAAAGACCATTCCCCTCACTGTCCCATCCAGTGATCTCTGTCCTATCCAGTCATCACAGTGCAAGCTCTTATGTGGGGAAATGTTCACTGAATTCATTATTGTTGTTGATTGGGAGTCCTCACTCAAATTCACATGCATATATGTGCTCATGTGTCCTTCAACCTAAAAACCATACAGGACTTACCTTTTGTTTTTTCAATTTCTGATAAAGAAGAAAACCTTTTTACTTTTATGGTAAAATCCTACTTATGAAAGAAATGGTTCAATTTAAATGAGAATTTAAAGAAAAAAAAAAGAGAATTGTTTCTACAGTTGCATATATGTTCTCGTGAACATCAATAAGCAGGAACGCTACGTCATGGGTCATTGCTTCTCCAGTCAGAACATTTGTACAGTCTGTGGGTAAGATTCTACAAACACTGCTAGGTTTTATCAAGAAAGAAATGGACAGTTACTCTGCTCATTGAAAAGGCCCCCAGACTCTGCCATCTCCCAAACTAGGTCTTGGCACCCTGTGAGACCATGCTGGCCAGAGCTATGCCAGGGAGTGTGCTAACATTTGAACAGCTTGCACCATCATGGGATTGGGTGCAGGTCCAGGCTCTGGTCACATTCAGTTTACTAGGATAGACGTAGTCTTTGTCCCCTCTTTAACAAAGAACACTCTGATATTGAAATCATTACCAACTGGGCTGGGAGGACTAGGATCATTGCATGAACATTCCAGCATTGGGATTAGTACAAGGAAAAGACTATATATTTATCCAGGGAGTCAGCAGTACACCCAGTTCTGGGCATGGACACAGATCACCCTCTGAGATGGGCTGCAGATGTTGCCTAAGGAGAAGATGGTCATTTGTGCAATTTTTTGAATCAGCAAGAGAAAGTATGATCCTGGCACTGTGGCAGGTTATACCTGAGGTCTGGCAAGAGTGGCAGGTGGTTTAGGATTGGGGATAGGGCTAGAGCAAGGGAGATGTCACAAGGCACAACCACAGATTAATGAAAGCAAATTCAGAAACAAACAGAAATCCTAGTGCTTCCTCAAGTTCACATGATTAAAACTCTCAATGAAAGGGAAGAGAAAGGTAAAATTCTCTGCAAAAGGAAAATTCAGCTAACAAAAAATTCCCTTTGAGTACTGCAAAAGAAAAAACTTCTCAAACTTAGTCTTCTTTATGCACACTTATTTATATGCATAATTATTTATAATTGCCCACCTTGACAATACAGTGTACCACTGAGGAGCAGGAGGGAACAGTGACTGTGCTATTTTCATTGCTGCCCTTTGGAGGATACATCCTCCTGCCTACCAAACACACTTACCTTCAGCACCTGTCTCAGACTCTGAAGGAACTTGTGGAAAGTGGATTTGACTGTAATGTGGGTAGATGGTGAGATAGCAAATGCACTAAAAATAATCTTGGAAATATCTAGGTCCAATTTCCAGTGAACTGAAATTAAATTCAAAGTTTCATACATATTCCTAACCTGATAGTGCCTTATTAATAAAAAACAACCAGTATGCTTCCCTAGCAATGATTTCCTCTGTTCTTCATGTCTGTAGTATGAAGCTGTTTCACCCTAACCCACTGACCATGATTATCTTTTTCTATCGTCATTGAAAGCCTGTAGAAAGTACATTGATTTTAGAAGTTTATTTTTTCAAATTATTTGATCCTGTCAAAATATTCACTGATTTGCTATACTATTTTTTATGACTGTATTTCAAGTTTCTGTTTGATTCTCCAAGCAAATCAAAATATTCTGTTAGTCTTTACAGTTCAATTCTTAGATAATTACTCAGGTGATATATACTTAGCCTCCAACTAAAATGTAAGAGCTGAAAGGTATGTACTGTGCCTTGACCTTCCTTTTATAGCACTTGAACTACACGACTGCACACCCCATTGTGCCATTCCTTTTTCTGTAATTGATCAGGAAGACAGACTGCAGAAAAGGACTGCCCCATTACATCCCTGACTCCTAAATGATGTGAAAGATCTGTCCAAAAAGGTTTTAGCCATTGCAAATAAAAAGTAACCCTAAAGACATGATAAGGACTCAGGAGCCAGAATCCCTTACACCCCACCAGTGATCCTGAGCAGACCACTTGAATGCAGAGGTCCAGGCCAAGAGGTGCTGCAAGTGCCTGTGTGTGTAGGAGCAGGAGCAAATGGAGTTCATGAGAGAATGAATTTGAAGGGGTAAAATCAACTCCTTTGACATTTTGTGGAAGAAATCACGTTCTCCTTCCTTGAGTCTTATTACATTTGTAAATTACATTTGTTACATCCTGCAGTGCAGGTTACAATGCAGTGCCACAAGAGCACTCAGTAACTCACTCACTACCAGCGCCTCATAGTGCTGTCCCACCAGCTCAGGAGTCAGTATCTTCTTGGCTGTCAGTAACCATGAAATACAATACATGAATGTACTATCTCAGACAAGCTCGGGAGTGTCTCTTCCAGACGCTGTTAAGGATAATTACTTTAGCTGCTGTATCTTGTTGATGTGGCTACCCTGCTTTTTACTCCAGAGCAGACTTCAAAGCTCTCTTGGGTGAATCACATACCTGGCAGAGACAAGAAGAAGGAGCACAGGCACGATTGTAAGGGAAGAAACACAGTCTGACTCAATACATTGTGTTTGCAGAAAAAAACCCTGAACCAACATTGTTCTATAAAAATATGAAAAGTAATTAAATTAACTGAAGAATGAAATTACATTAAATGAAAGTCCAGGCTTAGCTCCTGTCTGTGTCTAGAGCTTTTATGCCCCTATAGAATCATAGAATATGCTGAGTTGGAAGGGACCCAGCAGGACCATTGAGTCAAACTCCTGGCCCAGTGCAAGACACCCCAAGAGTCACACCATGGGCCCTGAGAGTGTTGTTCAAATGCTTCTTGAACTCTGTCAAGCTTAGTGCTGTGACCATGCATATCCCTGGAGAGCCTGTTCCAGTGCCCAATCACCCCCTGGATGAAAAATCTTTTCCTCATATCCAACCTAAACCTCTCCAGTTCAGTTTCAAGCCATTCCCTCGAGTCCTATCACTGGTCACCCCAGAAAAGAGATCAGCACCTGCCCCTCCTCTTCCCCTTGTGAGGCTGTTAAAGAACACAGCGAGGCCTCCCCTCAGTCTCCTCCAGACTCAATGAATCAAGTGACCTCATAAGTCTTCTCCTCAAGGCCCTTCACCATCCTCATGGCCCTCCTTTGGACACTCCCCAATAGTTTAATGTCATTTTTATGTTATGGCACCCAAACCTGCGCCCAGCACTGGAGGTGAGGCTGCCCCAGTGCAGAGCAGAGCAGGACAATCCCCTCCCTTGCCCAGCTGGCCATGCATGTTGGCCCTCCTGTTGCCAGTCCTGTTGCCAGTGACCAGGATCCCCAGGTCCCTTTGCACAGTGCTGCTCTCCAGTTTCTCATTCCCCAGTCTATACGCACAACCTGGGTTGCCCTGTCAGAATCTGGCACTTGCCCTTGTTAAACTTATGATAAGTGTGTGACAGAGAGAACCCTTCCCTGGCCAAAGTTCTGGATATGGTATTCGTTAGCCCTTGTACAGCTGTGGTTATACATTCATTCCACTTCTGTGCCTCCTTTTTTATATTTTACTGGTTACTGATGTACTTCCACTAGCATAATTGCATTCTTCCTTCTTCAGGAAGACAGTGGAGAACATTTAGCTTTTCTTATCCAAGACAGATTTGTATAAAATGCACCCACATCTTGGGGTCTTGGTTGTGCCCTGCCAAAAAAATTTTCTGTCTTTGGACACTTCTTGGATTAATGTGGTGGGAGCCAACTGATCCTGGGAATGGACTGCCCTCTCCTGGAAAGCAGTATGCATATTCAAAAGACAGGATTTCAACTGCCACAAAAAAAATTACATTAGAATCTAAGGGAAAAATCATCCATTATAAATTAAAATAAACTAACATTCTAATAATTAGCCAAAGGGATGGCTTGTTCCCCCCTTTCAGAATACCCTGTATTTCAGTGCATTCTACAATAAAAACAGATGAAGCATCCATTTAAAACATCCCCTTCTCCGTGCAGCTAAATCTCACACCTATTTCAAGCTCTCATAAAGGTTGTATTTGCTCTGGGTCCTTTGTGTTCTCAGCCTTTTCATTTACCTTCTGTATTATTAATGGCCATACTTCCAGTTTTTTCTCAGGCACTCCCATAGGCTGTGAAGACATCAAGCTAAATTATGGGAGAGAGATTCTCCACTGGCAGGCTTTGGCTGTCAATGCCTTTTAGACAGCAGTGTGTGGCTTTGGTAGTCTCCATCCTCTAGAACTTACTTAATAGCCATCACAGCAACTGCCAAGCATGAGGATTATTTTCCCCTCCAGGTGCTATGCAGGTAAAAGAAAATGATCAGCAAAGAAGCCTTCTGTTTTAGAAGTTTCTTATACTTGGAAACTGGCATGAGGTGTAACTTTTTCAGGATCTGATTTGGTGGAAATGGAAGGGACTTTTTCTTCAGTTTTGTGTATAGCAAATTCAGAACTGTCCCTGAGTCTCAGCACAGGAGGACACAAGATCCAGTAACATACAAGGTGTCCAGCTCAAAGACTTCCCAATCGGGCAGGTTGAGGCAAGTCTTCAGCACTTTGTTGACAACCAGTTACAGTGCGAAGTAAAAATGGTACCAGATCCTTAGTACCCACCTTGTCTCAGTGTGCACACATCAGAGGTAGGATTTAACTACCCAAAAATAGATGATTAGGGTCATTTAGAAATCTTCATGTCAGTGCCAGCAGAAAAGTTACAGGATATGAAGGAGACCCAGCTCTTTCTCAAGTGGCAGCCGGAGCCCCTTGAGAATTCCCTAGGGAGTCTAAAACAGTAATATGTACTTTGCTTAAACAAGTCACATGCCAGCTGTAAATCTTCTTCCCTATGTGGAAATAATTTATATTACAGTGAGGCTGTGAAAGGTTGCCCCATTATCTTTTAAGATACATAAATAGGTTTTACTTCTCCATAATTTAAGACATGAAACAGAGGAAAAGAAAACAAAGAAGCTATAATGCATTTGTGTCTTTGCCGTGCAGTGTAATACTAGAGGACCATCAAATCTCAGTATATTTATTTTAATATTTTGTTTTGCACTGGCACATTCATTCCTCAGTGCCTCACTCCAGTGACAGTTGTCCCTGTATACAAACAATACCACTCCCAGAATGCACTACAAGGAGCATTGCTTTTCTTTCTGAGAACATAATGAAGCATCATCTTTAAGAAGAAGACTGACAAGCTGTCTAGAAATGTTAATATGCTCAAAAAATCATCTGCATTCATCGCCCCAGGAGTAATTTTCACCCTATGTTTAAGTAACTACTACTCTGGACTAGATTCAAATATCCATTGCACAAGACTTTCATCCTCCTGATCTTCTCCTTGGAGAACATAGAATAGTTAAAAATATTTTTTTTTTAACTTTTAACTGAAAGGTGAATTTTGCTGTTTGTAACACTCATATACTTTTTTAAAAAGGCATTTTTTGTTAATTCTTCTGTAGTGTCAACAAAGATACCAAAAGCCAGCCTGACTCCTTTTTTAATTCTTCAGCATCTTATTTGTAAATGCCGATGGCCAAATTTTCTGACAATGACACATAAGGACAGAAGTGCACTGTTTCATTGCAGTTTTAAAGCTAGGTTAGCTGTACAATATTATCAGTTAAGAGGTTGCTGTCTTTTATCCAGTGTCCTTGTTTGCTACTTCTGCTTCAGTTCAGTAGAGCTGAAAAAGCTTTTGAGCAAATGCTTTGGTTATTTCCCACATTGCATATTCTGTACAGATGAAAAAGAGCAATTGAATAGCTATTCCCTAAAAATATGTACAGGGCTTATTTATTATAATGAATGCACACTTGTAGACTAGTAAAGCATAGGACAGGTATTAATATCTAGAATAGTTTTCAAAGAGAATAAAACCCTAACAGGTGTTAACATCTTGGCAAGAGCTAAGCAGATGTTATGTATCAGAGAGAATACCAGTTCAACAGTTCACCTTCTAACTGAACACCAGACTTGCAGTTTTTATCATTAAAGATTCCACTTTACACATGTAATATGCATTAGAGGATATAATCAGGAGACTTTCATTATCTTATTTGATTGGATAATACTGTCCTTTCAGCATTCCTATTATTAGAAGAGTAACAGGAATTCAACATGAATTTTGCAAGTGTCTTGACTTCATTATCTCAAAAAGATGCAAGACTAAAAGTTCTCTTGTTACTTGACTTATAAAGCTTTCAAACTCAAAGCATTAAGGCATTACAAAATTAAATATCTATATCACTCCCCTAAAAATATCACTCTTCTTTCATCTTAATCACTATGCACTTAGTGTCCATGGTTTCACTCATGCTGTGCTAAATAACCTTCCATGAACGTAACAGAATCTGATAAAACTTTTAAAAAGTTCCTTCAAAAACTTGCCTTGTTTCTATGTAGATTTTCTTTGCCATTTTTGCTAAAAGACTTACTCTAAATAACAAGGACTAACAGGGCACAGATACTCCTTTTTACTTCTCATATGAAAATCCTATAAAATGGGGAGCTAGAGGAGAGAGAGATAAAAACCCAAACAACTCAAATAAACAAAAAATGCTTTGAAAATCAGAAGAATTTGATGAAGGATGATTTATTTACCCAAGCAGTATTTATTATCCGTATTTAAAATTCAGTAGACAATTAGATTAGTTTAAGACTACTAATCTGATTTAGGTTTCTGTAAATTTTTGCACTCTGTTTTGTCTTCAGGAATGGGGCACTCTGTTATAATAGCCCAAATATTTCTCTGTTATATACTGGTTTAGAAGGCATAGGTTGCGTAATTTATAGTTTTTTATCTGTAGTCAGAAATAACCGGCATGTCAGATAATACATTAAGGATTTTATACCTTCCTAGTGAAACCTTTCTCCATGGAAGGGGGACAGATACTATACCATCAGTAACTAGTTTAATTATTAATTCTTAAACTCATTTATTGCATTGTTAATCTCACCCTTGCCTGTGAATTAAGTTTTCTAGCTTATCATGGTTTCAAATATGAAACATACAAATATTTTCAATAATTATTTTCAAAAGTTGGTTGTGGCTTTTAATACAATCAAACTTTTTTAAAAAAATTAACTGATTTCTTTATAACAGCTACTGTGCAAGAGTCAAAAAAATTGTTCAAAATGCTGTTTTGCTCTTAAACTGAAATTTTTGTGGGATTAGCCTCTTTCAACCAGATGTTCTTGTTTAAAAATTTTGTATTAAATCCAGTCAGCAGTTTGTTGTTCTGTGTGCGAGATCGCTTGCATTAGGGAGACTATAGGAATCTGTTGCAAGTCCGGTTTTCTTAGAGGATTAATGGAAAAAAAATAATAACATAAAACAACATTTCAGTACTTCTACATTATGTGCAATTCCAGGATCATACAAAATGTATTGATCTCTGCAAATTTATTATAAAATGGAATTGGTCAGCTAGGTCATATTTTAGTATTCTGACTATGCCTGTACAAAAAACTTTCTACAAAGTAACTAGTAAGCTCTTGCAGTGTGTGTGAACCAACCTGCTCTGTCTCACCCCTGTGTATCTCTTGATTCTCCTGATACTTCACTTATTGGCCCAACCTATGTTTACAGCTGGCATGGCTGAAAAAATTAGATGAGCTTTAAGGCCCAAGGAAGGACTTACAGGCACAAAACTTGTCTCATTTTTTCAACTGTAATAGTTGATCTAAGAAAAATATTAAGTCCACCTATAAATCTTGTCTTGCCTGTGTTCTTAGACAACCATTATTACAGCATGAACAAGCAAATAAAAAGTCTTTTCCACCTTTATTTGCAAAGGGTGGAACCCTCAGAATCAAAGGATTCTCATTCCTCAAAATGATTCCCACATTTCAGAAGATAACTGAACGGAGAGATTTTTTCCACATTCATTGCTCTCATGCAGTTAAAGTGACAAAACATCCAAAAGTAGAAGAGTTCACAGTAATGCAGGTGCTGGCTGTGCCCTGCCCAGCATAAGCTGCACTATGTACATTCTTTACTCCTAAAGCCCTGTTTTTACAGAAGTTTTTACTGATGTTGGGCATCTAAGCTTTCTAAAGAAGATCTGGTCTTAGCTTATCGATGACACTTTGCTTAAGATGTACATAGATAAATTGCTAATCTGACCACTAAAAGTGTGTACCATAAAAGTGGGTGAAAAAGCCTGGGTTTTGCTCAGTGTGAGGAGCAATTTGTTGAACAAGCCACACAGCTGAGCTGCTGAATTTTAAATAGTGTTCAGATCCAGCTGTACGCTCTATTTGCCAGACATGTTATCATAGCAGTACCAAATACCTTTGACTGTGAACAAAAATATAGATGCTGCTTTAGTAGCAGCCCTCTTTTCTCCCTTCTTCTAGCAGTAGGTAAGGTTGTTGAATGAAAAGATATTTTTCAAACATAAGCAAGAGTTTATCTCCCTGTGAAAAGGGTGATTAAAGCTAATATGCTTTCTGGAAGGATTCCCAAGATGGACAGCTAAATTCATTTCTAGTTTGCCAGATCAAGTGGGCTTGTTTTGCATTGTTAATGTGAAGCCCAGCTGCAGAATAGAAAACACATTTGCACAATGTCTCTGAACATCAAGGCCTCTTTCCCAGGGTACCTAAGTATGCATTGAATTTGCAAATGTAGTGCTAAATCTTAAAAAGGCATTTGCAAGTCCCTAAATCTGCAAGTTTTGCAGATGGTTGAGGGGTTGCACTGCTTTCTTTATCATTTACTGAGCACTCTGTCCTTGGATGTGTTCTCACACATAGAGGTTTGATTGCAGGGGAAGAGGAAAGGAAAACATTTTCTGTAACTGTCCAAAGGGACATTTTCTGGACCTGTACTACTTTTAGGTAGGTAGGTCTCTCTTCACTCTCACAACAGGCAGTCAATTTAGACCCTTTTATATCCAAATACCTCCTCCTAGTGTCTCTAGGCAAGAAGCAACAGAGCTAAGGACTGTATTGTTTCAGTCTCTGCTGTGAAAAAAGCACAGCGTCTCAAGAAACAAATCTGAATAATCTGATCATCTGAAACTCCTGAAGCAGAGGAGAAGCAAGAGAACCTGGGCAACAGCTGCACAGAGGACAGAGGATCGTGGTGCTAAGAAGTTGTTAGCTAACTCATCAAGGAAGAACGTGGCATGACCTTACGTCAGAAAAGGGAGGAGTATAAAAATAGTTCATTACAGCACGGATTGGCCAGCATGCCCTAATATAAAGGGCAGTAGCTTCTGCTGTAGGAATTTATTGTCAACTAAAGTTGTTTCCAAGGAAAATAAGACTGTTATTAAAAGGCACTGTATCTAAAAGCGTGTATGCTAGAGTGGTTTTAAAGGTGGAATAGTTTCAGCTCTTGTGATTTCCTATAAACTTATCCTTTACAGGAAAGAGAGTACTATTTTTTTTTTCTAGAAGGTCTAGTTGCCAACAACGCAAGCTAAGTTTCAGATTTCCTGGAGAGCAGAAGCTGAAGATGTCAGACATCCTTTCACTCTTAGTTACAATTGAACAAACCGTATATTGTCCTCATTTTGCCTGACAGCATTAGCTCTACCTCTGCACTCAGTTGACTGCTGGCAGTCCATTTAAGTTAAATGTATGTTGGCATTGCACTTGTTTGGTATTTAGTTTGTGCTGGTGAATCTCAGTCACTGATGAGTGACCCGTGACAGCATATGCAGCTGATCACTACCACATCTGTCAGGGAGAAAGGAGAGGTTTGTGTGGGAAGCCTTCTTCTCAGATGAGAAGGAACAATATTTCCCTCACAAGGAAGCTTAGTTTAGGACAGAAAAATAAATTACAACATAATACATGAGAAATATGAAAGAAACAAGGTGAAGGTAGAACTATGTAGCTTATACAATGTGCATGTAAAATATTGTCCAGCATTGTAGCTTGTTTTGTTCTTATGGTCTTATAGTTTTGACATTTACTTGAAACCATATAAAACACGTACTAATAGATGTCATAGAAGATTTTAATCTCTTTGCTCAGTGAAATGTCTCCATAAAATGAGTAAGTTCTTCCCAAGGGCAGTAAGAGGTGATTGCCCCAGTTTTCCCTGTGCCAGTCCAGCTCCCTACCCAGCACCATTCAGCAAAATTCACAGTAGACGTAAACATGGAAAAACCAGGAAAAAAGGTCCTTATTGGTTATGCATTTGTGTGAGTAAAGGTAAGAGTAGGTCAGGTGTTCTGAATTTTCTGTTTCTCCACTGAATGAAACTGCATTTGCAGATTTTTCTCTACAGAAATGCCTCTGACCTTGGACTCTTTCCTGCAGCGCTGAATGGCAGATCAGTCTAGGGAGAAGTGCAGAGGAGAGGGATGATTGAGTGACGGCATGGATGCAAGATGGAGAGAAATAAGCTCCTGTTTCCTCAGTCCCCTGTCCTGGAGCTGTCAGGCACCGTGAGCCCTGGCTGCCCCTGCCCAGGCACACAGGGCTCCCCCGTGGTCCAGGACACCGTGTCAGCCCTGGCTGACACACGGTGCTGCAGCAGAGCTGGTCTCCAGCTCCCCAGAGCCCTGACCTGCCATGGGCCCCACAAAGCCAGGCCCACCTGCACAGCCTCAGCCCATCCCCATCCCCAGGGATGTGCCAAATGCCCGGCTCTGGGGCTGCCCTGGTGTCCCCCAGCTGCTGTTCTTATCTAGAGGTGGGACAGGCCCATGGGGAGTTCCTTAGGGAGCAAACCCATTTTCTCCATGGTCCTTGCATCCGGAAAGGGTTTGTGCCTTCCTGTTGGACTCCCTGCTCCCACCTTGGTTGTCTCCAGCGAGTGACCCCTGCAGCAGGGAGGGTGCAGCAGCCAAAGCACAAGAAGTGCCTGTCTGGCTCAGGCAGCTCCCCAGCACAGCCTTCTCCTGCCTGGCTGCTCAGAGCTCTTCACGCTCTGCAGGAGCTGCCACGGTCCCTGTCTGAGAATTCACAGCAGGGGTAGGAGACCTGCTTGTGCAAAGTCATCCCGGGACAGGCTTCTTTACGAACTTAATTTCTAGAAGGAAGCCCTTAGCCCAAGGTTTCCCACCTGCCAGGAGGAGATTTATCATCTAACATGTCAGAGCATCAGAGCACCACAGGTCTCTGGCTTTGTCTGCGGCTACAATGAAGATGCTTGAGGACCACTTGTGGGAGAAAGATAGACAAGAAAAACACAGTGAACATCAGGGATGCCGCCCTGGCAACCCTTCTTGCTTTGCTTTTGTGAAAGCTTTGCTGGGATAAGGAGCAGCATGGCTGGCACAACTGGAGCACAAGTGAAGAGTCTCAGGCCACATGTTTCAGGAGTGGCCATTAGACTGTGGCTCTGTAGAGGGCTGTGAGACACTCTGTGCAGTCATCACAGTAATGTCAGCTCATATACTTGTTATCAAACAGCTGTTTGAGGCACTTACCATCATACAACTGCTTGCTTTAGCAATGCTGATATTTTTTGTTAATATGGAATGAATGTGAATAATTTATAGGAATATTAAATATGTGTATTATTTATGTGTGTTTTACTTGAGGTGTTCTGAATACACTTCAAAGTTAGTATTGCATCCACTTGTCTGAATGCATTTCAAAAAAAACAGCCATTATATTTGCTATATTGTGTAAACCTAACCCATCCATGCAGAGGAACTAGTAAAAACTACAAGGCTTGTAGAATTCTGGGTTATTTTTTTGCAATTCTGCTATTTGATGCCTTGATAATTTCCCACATACTGTAAGATATGAAAGAACTATACTAAGGCAAAACCCTTTAGGTTATACATAGGAAAGCCTTTAACAGTAAGGCTTTCCTGAGAAGGGTGTCCTGGGAGGTTTTTAACCTGGGGTTGTTCAAGCAGCAGTCAGGAAGGATATCATAGAGTTGACTCTGTTTAAGGGAAGGGAGACAGATTAGGTGGCTTCTGAGGGCTCATTTCTACTTCAATTGGTATAGGAAAGGGCAGAAACTTGGGTGTGTGCACTACATTTCAAATTAAAGATTCCATTGTTGATATCCGCATGCAGGGGAAGAAAATACAGGAACAAACAATCGCAGGAGGAAATGAGCTCTTGGCCTGCACTTCAAACCTTCCTCAAAGGTAAAAAACTATAGAGATGTTCAGTTTTGGGAGGAGTTAGGCCTGGACAACCAGCTGTTTATGACTGTGGACAAGAGCATCATTCCTCTGAGTACACTCCATGAGAATACTCAGTCCTTTGGGTGGGCCTCATTCATACACCTATATGTTAAGGTCATATAAACTAAAGTGAATATCAGTCTCTTATTTAGCAAGGTCATTTTAGTCAAGATGTTTTCCTAAAGCATTTTATTATCTGATAATTCATTACCAGCTATTCTAAGTAAAGAGCTTTCAGCGGTGCTGGGAGTATGCTGGTAATGCCTGTGGTGCTGGTGCTCAGAAGCTGGGTGTTTGAGAGCCTGAGGCAGAAAAGCAGCTGCTGGGTGAGCACAGAGCCCAGGTTGGCAGATGCCAGCAGGACACAAACTCTCCCTCATCAGCTGCAGAACTGGCAGAGGCCAGAGATCAGGCCTAAACAAGTCTGATTTGCATTTCTCATCATAGCTGGGGGGCACCCCCACTGAAAACAACAGAGCTGTCAAGGTGAGGCAGCTCCAGAAGTTGCAATTATGTTGTGAAAAGCAGGGGCAAACCAACTGTGCCCTAGTGTGCCCCTGGGGCAGAGGAAGCTGTCACTTGAATGAAATGATGTTGCTTCTAGGTTCATACTGGAGATGTCTTGAGAAAGGGGATTTCTGTATGTTCCCAGAGTGATTTGGAAAAGATTTTTCTTTCTTTGAAGGGAGTTATTCTGATCAGTCAGTCTTCCTGGGGCAAAGATTCAGTGTGCTGTACTTTTCCCAAAGGAAACAAAAGAGATCTAAGAGATGACCCACAGCACTGAACTGCAGCCTGCCAGCTGAGCAGGGCATGTAGATATAACCAAGCTGGGTAATGGACACAGTGCTGTGGGAACAGGAGTATTTCAAGAATCTCAGAATATTCAGAGTTGGAAGGGACTCACAAGGGTCATCAAGCCCAGTTCTTAAGTGAATGTGTCTGGAGTTCTGGAAATGCATTTCTTCTCTTCATCTCTGTAAACTGAGAGTGTATCAGTGGAGAAGGAAGACAGAAGGTGCAAAAGCCATTCTACAGAGAGAGAAGCATTATTGGTAATTGCTTATGGAGACTTGCTCTATAGCTGTGCTGAGGAATTGTTTAGGTGTCACAAATCTAATTCACAGAATGAGAAGAAAAAGGCAATGAAAAGGATTACTGAATTCAACCATCATGGTGTAAGAAAATGTGCAGATCTAAAATGTCTGTAAACAACTGAAACAGATTTGATAAACATCTGGGTGTCAGATGCTTATCAAACCTGTTTCTGAAGTTTCTAGTCATGAAGATCCAAAAACCTCCCCAGGCAAAATTTCAGGTCTTCCCTGAGCCTCCTTTTCTCCCAGCGGAACACCCCCAGCTCCCTCAGCTGCTCCTCGTAGCAGGACTTGTGCTCCAGACCCTTCACCAGCTCTGTTGCCCTTCTCTGGACACATTCCAGTGCCTCAATGTCCTTCTTGTAGTGAGGGGCCCAGAGCTGGACACAGCACTTGAGGTGTGACCTCACCAGTGCCAGGTACAGGATGACTAAAACTTGTACACAAGGCCTGTCAAAAAGCCCTCTGATTCCACTGACAGAATTGAGTGAATCAGTGGCTGGAAGTAGCACCATGATTAAATAACAAGTCCTCTGCTCAACTCTTAAAGAAAATACACACTCCAAGCCAGTGCACCAGAGCTGCATGGTGTTCTCTAGCAAATGTGTAGAATGAGCAAGCATGTACAAATCTTTCTTTCTCCAAGCCAAAAGCCTAATGGAAGTATTTTATAATTTGATACTGGACATTCAAGTTCTTTTTTTTTTTTTTTTTTTTCCAGTATGTTTTCATTACTGTTCAGGTCTTTATCTGTGTTTTACCAAATGAATTTAAAGAACATTATTTTGAACTTATTCTCTCTTATTTGCTTTATCAATATTTATTTTTCTTTTCAATCAAGTAATTTCTTCTCCTTCTAATTTTCCTAATTGTGATTAAATCTATGCTATTTTCTCACAAAATTGTGGGGTTTTCTCTGCTCCAAAGAGGTGACTCTATTTTTCACAGCATCATAACCTATATTTATGGTTTTTAGTACCTTACAGTGATAATATTACATTTGGCTTTTTCCCTCTCACTCTTTCTCATTCTGTTTTTAATCTGTATTTCACACTCTCATGCTGTCTTTCCTATATGGAGCACTGCATTGAGAAAATAAAGCTTTTGAACCTATTTATGTAAGTTCAAACCAGTCAACTTGAAACCTGTTGTATTAGGGTAGGAAACAAAAGGGGAAACTGAGAAAGAAAAGCAAAGCATGTTTGCATACAACAAATTTCCTTACAAGCTTTAGCTGCAATTTGAGCTACCTTGTGGACAAACATCTCCTGACAACATATCCTGAGTGTGGTCTGACACTTTTTTTCATGCTGGAGATTTAACGTCACTCACTTTTCCCAAATACTATCATCTGCTGCACCCTTCTGGACATTGTCAGCACAGTGCAGTTCTCCAGAAAATCTCACAGAACATAAAGTGGGATTACAGCATAGTTTTCTTCAGCAAAGATGTGATTTTATTTGTTGCTATTAGAATACGGGCATAAAAATCTCCCTGCTTTCGATTGTTCTAAGATTTAAATTGAATCCAAGAGAAAAGACATTTCCATGCTATTTGCTAGCGGATCTAGAGTGGTTTCAGACTTCTGCATCTGTAGTCTATGGCATTTGCTATCTGAGCACAGAGCAGGTAGTGCTGTCAATGATAGAAAGAGCGAGGTTTGGCTCCCTGTAGTTCATATCCCTGCTCATCATGCCCCACTGCATCTCTTGGTGACCCCACTTCTCCGCTGTATTAAACTGGGAAATCTTCATGTTCTGCATGCCCTTCTACCCACCTCCCCAGAATGATCCTCTACTCCTGCTTCCTCCCATTCATGTCCCCATAATATCTCTGGGAGCTGCTCCTGGCTTCCATGAGGACAGCCTGTCTCTTCCACAGCCATGTGTCCCCAGGATCCATCTATGCATAAGCTGACATGCTGGCTGGAGTGTACAGACCTGCTGGCTACCCAAGCAGAAATGAGTGGTGGTTGCTTCCACCATGAATGTCTCAGTGGAAATTTTGGGTTCTGTTCTCTGTTCAACACTGATTTTTTGAAGCCTTGTAGGAACATCCCTGTAGGAATATCCTTCTGCCAGACATTATACAGGTTGAATGATATGCTCAAACACTGACTGTAGACTGGGATGCAGATGAGCTGTGGATGTGCTGGACACAGCTCACCACAAAGCACAACCAAAGACTTGTTTTCCTACTATTGTCACTCCTGCATATTCTCACTACAGGTTCCACATTGGCTGCCCACTAAGAGCCCTCTGCAGTGCGACAAAGCTGAGTTAAAAAGCCCACAAAAAGGCCACTTCCCCACTGCCTCCTGAGCAGCCCAGGGTTCATTTCCCACCTGTGCCACAGAGGCATGTACCTTTTGACCACTGCCTTGACCCCAAGTGACTCCCATCACAGAGGGGAATATGCAGGACTCCCACCTTCCTCCCATCTGTTGTTCTCATCTGCCCTCCCAATCCCAGCTAAAGACTACCCTGACTGGCCAGGCAAACCAGTTGAAACTCCTGAAGGCACTATGGCTGGGAATGCCTGGCTTGCCTTAACTGAGACCCATGGAGTTGACAGACATGACAGATGTTGCTGAAAGGCACGGGGCATCCTGCATACACCCCAAGGTCTGGGCAGATTTGAGATATCAGCAGCTTTGCCTGGATGTCAAAGGCACATCCTACCAAAGTGAATTATGCCTCCCAAGTCACGAACAACAAAAACTAAATCAGAGACAGAAGAAAAAGCAGAGGGAATTTTTTTTCCTCCAGAAAGGGATTTGTAGGCTGTTAAAAACAACTCTGATACAGAGTTAGCATTACCAGGGTCTGTTTTGGGGGACTGACTTACACAGGAGCATAAATCAGCAGTTCCAATCTAAAGCAGTCCAAGACTCTGACTGGAAATACTATTGGGACCTAAAACTGAATACCCAGGACTAAACAGAATTAGGTATGTGAATTGTGTCTTGTTCCCATACTTTCCACCGTTATAATCCTCATCTTTACCTCAATAAAATGATGCCAAGCAATGTGAGAAAAAAACCCAAACATGTTCCACAAAAGAAGAAAGGGCCTTCACATTTCCCAGTATCCAGTAGAAATTATTGAGCTTTATTTGGTAATCTATCCAATTCAAGGTTGTTTTGATAGCTACACCATGCCAAGGAGGGCACAGAATGGGAGAATAATTAACTTAATCCTCCTGCCTTGTTTGTTTGATGCTGCCTCACTCCAGTGCAAGTCAATAAAACTTTGTCCACACACACAACTTCCACCAGACACCAGCTGGGCCAAAATGGGGATTAGCAAAGCTGCCTTTCTCTTTCTTTTCTTTCTCAGCTCAGGTAAGAGTCCTTTGCCTTCTGCTTGCCTAGGTGAGACTGGGGCCAAACACTAGCAAGCTCCATGTGGTGAAGGTAGGTCCCTAAGTCAATGTGTCACTTTTCCTGGACAATGATGGATTTGGGCCTTGATGGTCACAAAGAGCTGCTGTTGAATAAAGCGAGAGCTGTGGTTGTCACAAGGTTGTGTTCAACACCAGAAAAGCAGCAGCCTTGGTGTCTGCATGGGCAACTAATGTCCCCAGGCAAACATTTCCCATGTCCAGAGATGGGGGCATCCTTGGGAAGCAGCCCTGTCACAGGCTTGTACAAAACCCATAGCAGTCAGTGAAAAGTTATCTCAAGTTACTCCCCAGTAACCTAGATCACCTTCTCCAGGAATATGTCCAGAATTCTTTCTTACTATTCCAAAAGAAGATAGGTGTTCCACTGATGGTAATATATGGATTTCAATCTTATATACAAATTCTGTAAATAAATATTCCATGTGTAGTATATATTCCAATCAGATTTCAATCAGATGCCATTCTCTCTTGTACTTTGAAACTACAAATAATTGCATGGCACTTAAATGATTTTTTAAAGGTACTGATAAATATATATCAGTACAGTTTTTATGAGTTTTTAATAATTCAGACATCTAAGGTCAGAATACCACTGACATATCATTGTATGATTGCACTGGGTTATAAAAGACAACTGAGAAAGTAGGAGGTTTTAGTTGTTCCTTGTTATCAGCTTTAGCTGACTTGCTCAAAAGTGATGGTCCACTACTNTTTCTCTTTCTTTTCTTTCTCAGCTCAGGTAAGAGTCCTTTGCCTTCTGCTTGCCTAGGTGAGACTGGGGCCAGATACTTGCAAGCTCCATGTGATGAAGGTAGGTCCCCAAATCCCTGTGTCACAACTTCCCTGGATGATGATGGATTTGGGGTTTGCTGGCCAACAAGAGCTGCTGCTGCTGAACAGAGTGAGAGCTGTCGTTGCCCCAGGATTGTGTCCATTAGAGACACCAGAAAAGGAGCAGCCTTGGTGTCTGCATGGGCAACTCATGGCTCCCAGTAAATATTTCCCATGGACAGGGGCACCCTTGGGAAGCAGCCTGACAAAGGCTTGTACGAAGGCATGGCTCCCTCTGGTTTCAGCAGCCTTTTATCTTAGGTTTGGGGATTTTCTTTTCTATGTTATTGCCAGCTACTGTGATCCTTAGGCTGATTGCTTTAAAGTTTG
>VZUA01072575.1:1703-14927 GCA_013401035.1 Horornis vulcanius
ACAATTTTAAGTTGATCTCAAAATTCTAAACATCCTGTAGTTATTTACATCAATAAAATTGGAATGTGATGTGGATTATAAATGGTGCTAGATCAGAGCAGCAGCAGTCTCCACTTACTTTGCACAGCAGATGAAGAAAAGCAAAAAATATTATCTCTTCATAATTTGTTTAATATTTATGAATCCAATTTACCATTAATATTAATAATAACACACAGTTTATTGAGTTGTTGTAACCTAGAATTGCTACAAAAGAGACCTCTAGCAGCATCTGTAAATATAATAAAGATTTACATGAAGTACGCTTTTGGGTTTGATGTCCACCAGTATAGCTCAAGTGTGGGTCTGATTTTTTGAGTTTGTGAAATTTTCAGCCNTAGCCTTCTGATTCATTTTCTACCTGGAGTCAAGCTCTTCCTTTCATGTCCAACTGCAACAGTCAAGTCTGCCATGGATATTTGCTTCTGAAATAACATTGTTTCACTAGTGTTTATAACACTCTTCCAGTGAAAGCAGAAGTTTTTGACTGAAGATACATCAAGTCAGCATCAAATCATAGGTGTTTTCAGTGATGAAGGGTATGGTCATTCCCTGCATAAATTCTTAAATATAGTGAATTCTGTAGTGACATTTGCAATAAAAAAACAAACAGCAACAACAACAAAACCCAAAGTAAATCCTCCCAAACAAACACATATTGATATTGCAAGGAGAGAATGTTCTTCCTTTGAAACACTTCATACTACTGTCCAGGAAATTTAGAGAAAGGTAAAAACCACATTTTTGAAATCTAATGTATTTAGGTAATAGTCAATGTGTTAATATATTTGTAATTCTACTGCAAGCTTGTTGATAAGAAGAGTTTATGTAGTTGCAGTATGGTCTAACAGAAAGAGAAAACCATACTGTCAGAGTTGCTTAAATTATGTTTACCTTCCAACATAGTTATTCTTGCATCCCTACTCAATGTCTGCAGAGTCTGCTTTTAGACATAATAAGTGTGAAATTGTGAAAAACCATTTTAAGTTCTCACAGTATCCCAGAAATATTAAGAAGCATAAAGTCTCTTCAGCAGTAAGGGCATTCTAAGCAAGCATACAGGTTACAGACACTTTAATGACATAAATTTCTCCTGGCCAGCTAATGTGTGCTGGTAGCAAGTGCAAATAAACACCTCAGTTTTCCACTGCTTGTTTTGAGAAGAACAATAGGAAAATATATTCAGCTTGTAGTGACTTAAGACAGTTCAGGAAAATTCCAATTTCTTCCTAGTCCTGGCAAGCGTTTGATTAAAAGATAATATACCTTGACAACATTACATATTGTAAAAAATTCTCTCAGAATATATCAGTGATATTTCTATGATTCCTCAAAAATACCAAATCTTTAGGAAGAACCATTTATTTTGTTCAAAAGTCTTAAAATGAAAGCAGCTACTTCCTCAGTTATATATTTGTTTATCTTTTCCATGGTAACATCTGGGTTTCCCTGTGACACACACACACACAAAACCTTTAGCTCACAGATCTGTCATGTGCCCTCTTACATTCTATTGAAATGTCCACAAGTCTCCATCTACTTCTACAAGAATTGCAGAACTACAGCTTTCATGGACCAACCCCATTCCCCATCCCCCTGTGCTGCTCCAGGGGTGGGGAGAGGTAGAAGAGTGAATGGAGGAATGAAGTTGAACCTGGAAAAAGGAGGGCTGGGGAAAGGATGGGACATGTTCTATGGTGGATCAGGTGCAGCCCCTTCCCCTTGAAGGCACTACAACCCATGAAGAACCCACACAAGAGATGAAGAACAGAACATGAAGAACGGAGCATCAGAAGGAAACCTTTATGTCCTGTCCACAACCTGACTGCCTGCTGTCTCACTGAAAGCACTGAGTGCAGCTTGCAGCAAGAACAAGCAGGGAAAGGGCAATGTCTGGACTGAAGCTGAGCCTGGGAAAGGAGGAAGAAAAACTGTTTACCCGTAGTGTGTAAATGTTTCATTCTGGGGTTGCTTTGTTTTGTTTTGTTTCCCACTACCTGAATCAGTAATTAAATATTTATTTTAATTAGCAATAATTTAATTAAATTGTTCCAAGTCAAATCTGGTTTGCCTGCAACAGTAACTGTAATCTCCCGAATCTTCCCTTCTTTATCTTACTCCCATTCTTCCTTTTTTTCTCCCCCTTTCCTGATTAAGGGGAAGTAAGAAGCAGCTGGATGGGCCTTCAGCTGCCAGCCAGTACCAACACACCACAGAGTAAAATTTTACTTTAGAGCAGATATTATTTAAAAAGCAGATGAGAAAAACTTTTTATTTTCACCCTTGCTGAAACAAATTCAGCTATAAAACACAAAGCAAATGGATTCTGACTGGGGAGAAAGTATCTTTCCTTGACTACTTATACTGATCAAAGTTTTCTTATTAATGATAAAGAATAGAAGTATATGAACCAATCTAATAAGTTTTTACATGATGAAGGAGAAGTGACAAAAACACAAATGAAATTTACTGAGATCCAGCTTCTCATAAACAAATAGCTACTATATTGCACAAAAACATTTATGAAGCCCCAGTATTTTTTACATAGACTGTGAAAAAGTCTTCAGGTTCAATAACATACTAATGGAATACAAGAAATAATGAGAACAGGAAGCACTGCTAATACATCACCAGATGCTAATTTAATTACGAGCAGCTGGAAGATGGGTATTATAATAAGTAGCAACAATATAAACATTGCTTATATATATATGTGTGTCTGTACCAGTGAATAGACTAAGTACAGCACTTTGCTGCCCAGCTTAAGCCTCCTGTCTGTCTTCACTGCTTTAAGTAGAAGAAATCTGTGTTCCAGTATGAAGAATATTACCATTGTCCACGTCTCTTTTATGAAGAATTCCTATAGTAGATAAGTCTTCCATGTTGTATCACCCTCTGAGGACCTGGCTGACTCAAGCTATAAGAGGAAAGATTGTCATCAGAAAGACCAAAAGAATAGCTCATAAGATCGATGAGGATGGCACTTACCTTAGCATGCTGCCATTTTGTATTTTCCTTCAGTATTCAGAACTGAGTGTCTTAATTTTTATTACTAGACTAAAATAGCTGAGTTTTGTGCAGTTTTCTATTCTCATTGTATCTTTACTGGATGGTGATTTTTTTTGTTTTTTTTTTTTTAGTAAGGAAGATGAAACAGTGGAACAGGTTTCCTAAAGAGGTGGTAGATGCCACATCTCTGGAAATATTCAAGGTCAGACTGGACAGGGCTCTGAGCAACCTGGCTGAGTCGAAGATGTTCCTGTTCATTGCAGGGGAATTAAGAT
This sequence comes from Horornis vulcanius, assembly GCA_013401035.1. Classification (NCBI taxonomy): domain Eukaryota; kingdom Metazoa; phylum Chordata; class Aves; order Passeriformes; family Scotocercidae; genus Horornis; species Horornis vulcanius. Next base: position 5,027 of record VZUA01072575.1, read on the forward strand.
TAGATGAAATTTAAGTACCCTTTCTAACCCAAACCATTCTGAAATAGCTCACTAAATCCTCACTTTCTCTCAATGTGTTGTTTCTACTTGCTGTACGTTCACTGTTCTACTCCCTATATTACAGCCCATGTTCCCAATATCATAATACAGACTCAATATGAGAATTAGTTCTCAAAGCTAAAACTGAAAACTAATTAGTTCTCCAAGCTAAAAAAATCCAAAGTCCCCTTTGACTGAGAGATAGCCTTCATGGATTGAGATTCTGAGGACAAAGACAGAGCACATGGATGATCTTGGAGAAACTATCTCCATTGTTGCTTTTCCAAGATGCCAAGCAGCAAGTTATAAATGCTAGGAAACTATGAAACATATGCCTAGATCCTAGTCCTGCCAGGAGTTCTGTATTAACCTAGTGCTGAAATCATGCAAAGTCCTATGCATTGATGGATACCTTTTTTAACAGAACCAAGACCTTATGTTCCTCTGCCTACATTATTTTCACACACTACTTTCCCTCCAATAATTATTCAATTTTAAAATATTTACCATCTACCATTTGTTTAAACTAAATATTAGTCTGATTGCATTTTTACATTACATCCATTTAAAACAACAGGCCTATTGCCAACAGCAAAAGTGATCTTTAATGATAAGGTTTGTGGAAGATAAGGTCTTTAAGGTTATTCTTTTTTCTCAGAACAGAAATCGAATTGTCCTCCCACTTACTATTCTTTTTAATATCCCAATGAGAGAATTACTATTAATTATGAGATGCAGTGATAGAAACAATGTAAAATGTACATGTGTAATACAAATCATTGTTATCCATAAGTCAAACCCTTAGTCGAGATTTATGTTAATCAATAGATGTGCTTTATATAGTACTTCCCAGTGTAAAATTGAGCATATTGCAATATATCACACTCTTTGCTAATTACAGGGTTTTAAAGTTTTCTTTTAAGGAATTCATCTCCACAGAATGCTATCTTTATCACTTTGCTATCCATTAGTGCTGCCATTTCCCATGTATCCTGTCTGTCCTAAACCAAAATTCTTTGCAACACTTATGAGTCAGATAGACAAAAAATCAGTTCAAGTTAAAATCTTAAAATCACCAGCCATTTGCCTGATAGGTTATCTATTGTCCTTGTTGATTTTTGTTCAAATTGGATTAAGATATAAAATTCAAGAGCCAATCCTGACAGCATTTTTCTTATCATTGTATGTAGGTTTCAACTTGCATTTTAAAACATAGGAAGCAATTAACTCCCTTTTCAAGCATGAAAATGGCAGACACAAAATATGGTATATTCTTAGACTTTTTTATGACGTAAGCATGGAGTCTGTTACTCGGGAATTTTTCCTTTTTGTCTTCTGTAAGATTGAGCTTAGATGGTAATCAGAAAATACGTGTCACTAGGAGCTTGTCAAGCAGACTTAACTGTCTGTATAAAGAACTAAAAGGAGATGATGACATGAAAGGAATATTTAAAAAGTCTACAAACCTGTGAGGGCCATAGTGGGCATGGAGGAACTGTTCAGCTGTTTATTGTTCCATTGCTCAGGCTTGTGGCCTTCATTTGAGGCTACTGGAATACAGATTCAGACTAATCAAGTGCAACTGATTCTCTACATCATAGAAGCAGATCAGCAATATTTCTTGACAAAGAATGCTGTAGATAAAAAAACTATGTAAGTTCAAGGGAAGACTGAACAAGTGTTTGAGATAAACTGAAGCCAAGTTTAAGATGCCAAAGTGTTGCCTGTCCCATTATAGCCATACAATTTCCAAATCTATGAAGCAAACACAATGCAAAGTCAATTGTCTGGTTTAAGTGCATCTCAAATGAACATTCATTATATCAGAACTTCATTAGCAGTATCTGTTGTTATATCCTTTAAACATGGTATTTATTAGTCCTTTTCATCCTGAAACATAGTAAATACATACATACAACCTTTAAAAAGGTTGAAGAAAACATTAATGGTCTCAGAATGTGTGTGTTGGTTTAACACAGATGGTAAAAACCAGTTAGTGATTGACTTTAAAATTAACAATTAGATTAATCAATTAAAATATATAGGTGTATACCTCTGGGTCACACATAGTTTAAATTCAGGAGGATCTTGGGAAGCCAGCCTCTTTTCTCCCTGCCTTGGAAGAGGTAAGCTGGCCCCAACTCCCCACTCCCTGGGGGCCAGGCCGGCTCCTGCCCAGGCCAGACCTTTCCCTGGAAGGTGCCGGGACCGGTGACTCCTGGACTGGGGGAGGGGAGGAGAAGATGCCCCTTCCTGGCTTGGATCAGGTCTCAAGCAGCTGTAAAACACTCTGCTGGTTCTCCCAGCTACAGCAAGGAGGAGGAAAGTCTGGAGCCTCTGATATGTAGCTCTGAGCTGGGCCCCCATGAGACCCAGGGGTGGGCAGGAGCCGTCTACGTTCCTGGCTCTTGAGATTTCTGACTGCCTAAGCTGCTCTGAGCTCTGATCTCTCCATCTGTGCAGCCTTGACACCTTGAGCTAGCAGCTGAAAGAGAGCTGAGCCAAATTTAACTCTTTCCTGACACAGATGAAACTTTTTCAAACCCCTAATCCTCCTTTTGAGTAAGAAGAAAAGAGACTGGGTGAATGTAAAGAAGACAGAGCATGAAGTCAAAAGAGAGAAAGAGGGTAAAAAAGACTTTTGGGAGGAGGGTTTGAGGAGATTGCTATTTCAACCTAAATTTCTCTCATTGAGACATGGAAATGAACTTTGTATGTAAATTATCCTTTAAGCCATGGGAAAAATACGCATCTGGGGAAATAATTGTTTAGATTTGTGGATTTTGAGCAAAGGTATCTGTGATGGATTGAGTGATATTGATTAGTAGTTGTGATTCTTGTGATCTCATGAGATGTTTGAACAGAGAGAAATGAGAAGCCCCTGCTCTGCTGAAGTGAGAAGATATCTCTGTTCCCTGAGATGAAGAATCCTTTGCCTTTAGAGTAAATATCTTTAAAAAGCTAAACCCCAGGGTTTTGTTTAAGCTCATGACCCATAAGCAGCTTGGGAAACTGCTGATGGGAGGGGTCACAAACCAAGTTTTCTTACCAGGTGGCTGTTTTTATGACAGATAAAACCCAAAAGAGAACTGTTCTAGGTTGTCAGTGAGATCCATGAATCTAAGAGAGACTCCCCCACTAAAGAATTGATGAAAGACTGTTTTCAAATGGTAAAACTGCCTGAGAATCACAAGTTGTCACTTTATGTTGAGTGTAAGAAAGTGAATACTTGTAAGGGGGGAGGGAAAGATGTTTTGAAAGTTTCATTTTTTTCTTTTCTTATTTTCTTCTTCTTAGTGTGTGTGAATAAACTATCTTTATAACTTTTAAGGTAGGCCTGTTTTGGTTTTTTTGGGTTCTCCTAGTCATACCTCAAAAGACAATAAACACTAAAACCATCACACTGTTGCCAGATGGCTTATGTTAAAAAAATTATAATGTCCATGTTTAGTATACTGACACTATTACCATAATTTGTAGTTGACTACTTTCTCGTTGAAATCTGTGACTGATTTACTATCAGTAATAATAGTTGTAAGGGAAACTCTTATCAAAGGTTAAAAAAGATAACTTCCCAAATCTGTAATTTTAAGGTTTTATTTCTGAAGGTGAATCACCCATTTCTGCATCATCATCTTTTGAATCATTTCCAGCCATAAAAATGTTCATTTTGTCACCTTAACTGATTTGGAGGTCAAATTTGTTTTCCATTTCTACCTTCCACTTTTCTGCTATCCATTAAAATTATTAACTGTAAATTTCATTATTTTCTGCATTGTTCTTTCTGAAATGCATATATATAACAGGGTTTTTTTTTTTTAAATTTGGTAATACATACTTGAAACATATTTATGTTAATTAATTCAGATCCATTGCTCAGGTTCCTTAAATTTTTCACTTCTCATTGTTTATTTCCCTATTGTCTACATCCTTGTCAACAGTTTTTATCCTACCTTTTCTCACTGGTAGTGTTCTGTAGAGTGGCCAGATAAAAGATTTTATACTGTTGAACCCAGACCTCTTTTTACCACATCTGAGTTAGTTTGAAACAGAATAAGCATAGTCCATTCAATCATATAATCAGCACAAAATAAGTGAACTCCTATAGCCTAACCCCAAGTCTGTTTTACTTTTCTTTTTGTATACCTGTGATGTAGAGTTTGTATCTTTTCTCTTACCTCTTTGCTATGAGATTATTCTTTGTTCCATATCCAGATTCATACATTAATCATTTCCTTCTGTTTCTTAGAATGCAAAATATTGTGTCCTGGGTTTCCTTTTCCTCTGGAATCCATAAGCTCTTTGTTTTGTAAAATTCTTAACAACACCATGAAAAGATATGGCAAAGGTCATAGTAATATTTTTCCTGACACTTTTTATCAATGATTAATGAGGCATAATTAGCACAGCGTCATAAAATTATCAAGATACCTATGATCAGAATGAGCTGGGTATTTAATATATCCTAAATATAATCCTCAGGTGCTTGAAACAGTAAGAACTAGGGCTTTTGATAACCATGCCATCAGCCAAGGGACAGCTTTCCTGCTATTATCTACAAATCCTAGCCTGCATTAGAATATGAAAGTGGAGTAAAGGATTATATGCTTGCCATCCACTGAAGTATTTTTATCACAAGCAATTTATACTATACTGTTCTCCAAATCATTTCAGGAGTGGCACTTTCTGAGCTCAGAGATGTCATTATTGTATTTCATGACCAGATTTTGATTTGTAGAAAAATGTAGCCCATCAAATAGTGTCAAATGTATCAAAAAATTGATTTCCTGGAATTTTAGAAGGGTAGAGAGGCCTACTTTTGTTCTGTTAAATTCTGCAACTTCTGTCTGAGAGGCTGGAAAAGATGAAATGTCCATGAGATATAGGAAAAAAACCACTAATTACAGTCAGTAGACATTTCACAAGATTATGCAGTAAAGAGGGAAAGCTGTAGAATAGATGGTTGTTGGTCTCAGATTAAGGAAATATATTTGGTTGACACACTCATGGGGGAAGAATTGAAAAAGATACAAATGTGAATCCCATGCTTTGGTGCACTCAGGGTATTGAACAAAAATTAAAAATTATTGGGGAAAATATGGTTTCAATACATCTTGCAATATTATATTTGACACTGATGAAATAAAACACTGAGGATGTATTTTGATGGCTGGAAAAAAAAGGTATATGATAATTTATTAGTTCAGGCTAGCTATATACAGAAAACTATACAAAATCGCCAAAGCAATACTTATTAAATAAGCAGAAAATTCTTCTACTGAGAGGAAAAAATCCTATTTATTTATTTATTTACTAACCATTTTACTTATATTCTTTCAGAATTTCTTCTGATACTGATAGGGAATATCTAGACTCTTTCTTTATGGATAACTTATGAGAGATTACAGAAATCACATAAGATTTTTGCCTATGTGAAATATTGATAATGACATTTCAGTATTCTGGGAATTGTTACCTCTTCAGTCCCTGGTAAAATGTCAACCACAGACTACGCTGAAAGAGGTAGAGGCACTGTGTCCTGCCCGCAGCATAGATTCACATTTGTCTGTGTCAAGCCCTTCTGTTAGTGTAGAGAATACATCATTTTCTTGCTGATCCATTCCCTGTGACTACCTCTATACAGCTCCAAATATCTTCTCAGAATATTTTGCAGCTGCTTTCAACTGATGTGTTTGCACCAAGCTGCCAATGCTTGCTTTCAATTCAGGCACTAAAGTAAGCTAAAATATCTGTTTTCTCCTGTCCTCTTGAGTTCATTATAGAGAGCCAAACAGTGATAGATATGAATATCCAGACGTTATAACCAATCTACTGATATATCAGATCAGTATAGTTTCATATTACATACATACATAACATATTATATTCCAGAATTCCATTACACTAACAACAGAATTTCTGCATATGTGTCATCTAAAATTCATTGCAAAGAAAGTATCTGCAAGTATCAAAAACTTACTAGGACAAAAGGATGAGAAATAGAATCTGGTCATACTGACTGGACAGTCTATTTATCTGAACTATTTTTAGCTGCCAAAATTTTCTGAACAATGGAAAGGATCACATTTGCAGACACTGACAAAGATTACCTCTTTTCAATGGCAGTTCTTTCTCAGCAGCACTTTTTTTCTCTATAGGTGTAAGGGATTATTAAGAAAACATTCCAACCAAAATATTTTATATATGCCATACAGCTCTGCATGATACATCAGCCTGTCTCTTTCTTTCTTTTTGTAGTCTACAGTAGAGTGCAAACTATAGAATTTCTACTAAAAACCTAAGGATGTACTTCTTATTAAGCAGTTTTAAAGAGTGCGCTAAGCAGTTAATTTGTCCTGGACATGATTCTGATGTATTTTTTCCCCCAGTAAGATATTCTGGAGTGACATAAGTTAAGACAGAGAGCAAGATAAATTGAAATAAAAACCAGAACAACTGGCAATATTGTTTTCTCTAAGATCATGCACATAATGTGGTGTAGCTGACAAGTTACTCTTATGTTACAATAACGCAGGTAGACATCTGGGCTTTAATCAGCAAAAAGGTTAATGGTTAAAAATGAGTCATGATGCTTAGTTCCTAATATAAGGATTTATTTTGTTAAGTGATACTTAGCTGCAATGAAACATGGAGCTTCAAGTATACATATATATATATATACACATACATATAATCTCACAAAATATGTTTGTCCAAAAGCATCAGTAATAGGTCAGCTAGTTCACCCCATTAGTATGGAAAGATTAGCTAGCCTATTCCTATTTTCTTTAAAAATATATTTTAGTTGATGGAGTGACGCACTTCCCTTGTAGGAAACAAGTAAAAATACGTTCATTGATATAAAAAGTGATTTAACAGAGTTTGATAGGAAATGAAAAAGTAGTTTATAAAGATTCAGCGGCAAGGTACACTTGATTGTTTACCTCATACAGGAGAGTGTAAGACAAAACTGTCAGAGAAGCACCCCACACACAGTGAGTCATAAGATCCAGAAACGTCCCTTTGTATTCTAAATTCCATTTCATAGAAGAGTTTACATGCAGCTTAGCCCCAGACATGGTCAACACATGTCTAAAAGGACACATTCACAATCTTCCACATCATTCACCTAAACTTCAAAGTTTACTGTGCCATTAGTCACTGTTGCAGTAAGAAATCTCTCAGTCTTGAGGAGTAGTCTTGAGAGGTGTCTCCTCAAGACGAGATCCTGGTATGCATGAAAGCTCAACAAGTCCTGTGATGTCCTCTGTTTATAAAGATGATAATGCCTTTTTTAGGTACTGGACTAGATTGCACAGAGAAGTTGTGGGTGCCCCATTCCTGGATGTGTTGAAGGCCAGGCTGGATAGGGCATTGAGCAACCTGGTCTAGTGCAAGGTGTCGCTGCTCATGACAGGGGATTGAAACTTGATGAACCTTAAGGTCTCTTCAAATGAAACCACTATTTGATTCTATGATTCTGTGATTGAATTATAGGCGTTTTCACTACCAGCAATGTCACAGTGGGTGGACATGGTAGGGTGCCACAACCTTCCAGAAGCCTCCCCAGTTGAGGAGTCGGTCAGCATCACAGGCACGCACTGACAGACACACCAGACAGCTGCAATCCACTCAGCAGCAAAGTAGGAAGGGTCTTCACGTAAAGTTCCACTGAGAAGGTTTATTCCAACTGCACATGAAGGAGTCCAGGGACGAAGACAAAGCACACGTGAGGGACCAGGGTTTTTGTATGGGGTAGCAGGGATGGAGTTGAGAACACTGAACACACCAATGGGTGAGGGAGAAAGTGCTGCATAGGTGATATAAGGTGCAAGGAAAGCCAGTAGGGAAAGAGGGGCAGAACAGGGGCAGAGAATTGCGCACCAAATGAGGACCAGTGGGTTCTTGAGGAAGAGGAAACATTCTAGGGAAGGGACATACAGCGGAGAAAAGGGTCAGGGAGGCCAATGAGTCAACTGGGGAAATAGAACTGGGGTACATTTGCATATTAACCAAAGAACCCTGGGAGAAGATTCCTTTTCTGACCTAAGGGACTTGGTTTATTTAGGGAACATACCTCCAAGGTAGCATAATGTATTCTGGTTTAGGAGGTGCACTGGCCTCCACAAGACAGGGGGCCTGGGTTCCCCGTTCCACATAGCTCTTGGCTATCACGTTGCCATTCATCTCCCAAACTACATTTCTAATTAATCTTCCAAAGTCTGGGGTAACCTGTATGCAACATCTCAGCTCCCACTGGTTGTATGATGGAAGTGAGGAGAGGGGCAAGTGGCTGCACAATACTACAATGCTTGCAGTGATAAAGGCCATGCAGTTTCTCTAGAAAATGTGTTCTATTTTTATAGCTAAAAAAAAAAATAAATAAAAAATCCTGACATAAGTAGTGCTCACTTCCTAACCTATTTACAGGTGACTTGGAGAAAACAGCTTATTACTTTACTCTTGGCAGGTATATTCTATATATAAGGGTTTTATTTGATCTTTCTTTCTCCTTTTTGTCTAGATAAAATAACCCAATTTTTGCAATAAATTAGCCAATTATTCTCTGTCCTCATTTCATGAAGCTGATTATTTCCACCTTGAAAATGTCCTTGTAGAATTGCATCTCTTTTTTTGAAAGTTTCTCCATTTTCTCAAAATTATTCTGAATCCAACTTCAATGTACTTCAGATTCCAAAAGGTTGATGGCATCTGTAAATTTAATCAGTGTACTTGCCATTCTGTCGGCCAGGCTGTTAATAAAACTGCTAAACATTTCTAGAGCCATCACAGGCTCCCTTAGAATTCTGTTCAGTCCATTCCTCAAGTTTCACAGTAAACCTTTAATAACTGTTCTTTTTGTACAGCTTTACAATCAAGGTTTTGCTCACCTGATAGGAATCCTATGGGGAAAATATTGTAGGCTGTATCAAAAGAATTGCAAAAATCAAGCTGTATGGTGTCTCCTACTTCTCACCTCCAATTGCTATATTTTTTATCTATAAAATAGCCAGAGTGTGAATAGTTCTTGATGAAGCAAAGCTGGTGGCTGCTCATTCACCTGGTCATTCTTGGAATTATAAAAAATTGTGATTATTGTAGGATTTGCCATCATAGGTACAATACAATGAACCAAAATATAAACCTAAATATATTCTTATATCTTGACATTTTAACTTATAATATCTTATAACTAAATATACAGTTTCTAAGTATATTTTTAAATAATATACTTCCAACATGACAGCTCTCACATTTTTTTGTTTTAAAAAAATATTTCCTTTTAATGATATACATTACAAATACCTTTTCCAGTTTCTGCAATCTTGTTAGTCTTCTACATTTCTGGAGGTAACCACTACATATCATCTTATAAAGTAGCCTGTCTACACAATGTCATATTTGACTCTTAAAAGTATGTTTTTATTTATACTGCCAGAGTTATAAATGTAGCAAATTCATTTAGTTTACATATCATGTCATTATATGTCCTTATATTTTCTTACTTGGTCTTTTTAAAAAACAGAGGAATTAAAAAAACACCACTCAATTATTCAATAAGACATATATTTCATGTAGGCAGACATTCAATTTTTTTTGAAAATATGCTTTATCAAAATTAAAGTATCGTTTGGAAAATCCCAAGTTTTTTCAAAAACGTTTTGCCTCAGAAAATGTTACAGCAGTTTGATAGCTAAAACATGTTTATTTTTCTTAAACGGATAACTTCACATTTATTTATGACTGATTTTTAGAGAATCAGTGTAAAAAATAGTTTAAAATATATTATAATGTAATATAGATTTTTTTTAACTGTTATATAAAGTTGTTGATGCACTCTTTCTAAGACTAAGAATAGGTT
>VZUA01072581.1:3851-14625 GCA_013401035.1 Horornis vulcanius
AGATCTCGTGGGATTTTTAGTCTGAATATCGATACAAAGTAAGGATAACAAGACCATCTTTTCTACTTTGCTTGCTATTTTGTTGGATCCAAGAGTTAACTGTGCTTTAGTTATTGGAATACACAGACAGTTGTACTGTTTCAGAATAAAGCTCTATTTTGTTTACTGTTCATGCTTCAGCAAAAGCTGATGCTAGGCTTTAAAGAAATTAATTCTGTATTAGATAGATATGTCAACTGGCAAGTATTAAATCATAAATGCAGAATATTTAATATTCCTCCAGAAGTTTTCACTGGCAACTAGAAAAATCAATCTGCAAATTACCTCTAACTCTGTAAGAAAAATATTAATANAAAATATTAATAAAATTTAAATCTCTGCATTACTTACTAATGTACTTACTGTGACATAATACTTAGAGAAAGTGTTCTTGTTTCAGGAAATGTTGACCTAATTTCATTTGTGTTCAGTTCTTGGCCTCAATTTTTCTGTGGCAGAATTCCTTTATTAAATGTGCTGAAGAAATAGTTTCTAGTATTTATAACAATTAATAATACTACTTTTCTGTCTGCGTTATAGTAAGGAAGGTGGTAAAAATTCTCTTTATGGTTAGTCTTTTAATTCTTGATGTTCATCTCTTAAACCTTACCACATTTCTTTTTTCTCCTTAAGATTTTTTTTTCTGCTGTTATCTCTAGATGTTCTTGTCATGTTCTGCATGTGTAGGAGAGAAATGTTAATTCAAATCACTGGAAGACAAAGGCTGAGAAAGATGATAGTGGCAGCGGTGGAGATTGGTCTCACTCTATTAAAAGCGAGAAATTGAACAGTTTTAGAGTCAGATGAGGAACTTGTAAAATTCATTGCCAGAAAGTTGCAGAAAATGTTTGTTTTCTACAGTGACAAATTCTTAATGAGTTAGGGTTAATCAGACACTATAAAAAGTTTCTGAAGCATACATATTTTCAACCTGTTTTCTGTTAATTTCTGTTATAAGAGTTTGATAAATTTATACTTCTATGCAGATACTTTGTGTCGTAGTGAAAAGCAATGTAACAAAGACAAAAAAGAAACAAAATCACACAAACAGGAAAAAAAAACAAACCAGAAAAAAGCCCAAAGCACCAAGGCAATGACGTATTTTACTAAACTCAGTAATTTGTTTTACACAGTTCTGTATCTTTCTAATTCCTTAAGATACAAGAGGTAAAAAAGCAATTCCACATATCGTTGGAAAATTTTATTAATCAAATTTTGCTATACTGGTATAAAGCCCTCTATGTATATTTCAGATATTTTTTGTAAACTAAATCTGCAGGCCAGTTTGAAAGCTTTTATAGTGGTTTTTGAAGATAGTACATGATTTAACAGAAACCTTGGAAAACAGTTAAAACAATTTATTTTAATTGCTAAAGTACTTTTTGAACATACTTCAAAAAGAAGATACAAGTTTCTAGTGCTGTCCCACTGAGAGGCTAATCTCTCCAGCTGTCAGAACTGTGATATCTGTTCAATACATATCTGAGAGCTTTATTAATATATATGTCACTGCCTAGAAAAAAAGAGCAACTGAAAGATAAAGTACAATTATTCAGTTCTGTAACTATTAAAAAAACCCCCAATTTATTAAAATCAGTTGTTTAGTTTACATTAGAGCTGCTAAAATAACAGTATGTGAAGGTTAACTTCCTAAAGCAAACTTTGCATTATTTTGTATTTTTGGTTTGTTTATTATTGTATCATTGATTATTAACTAAAGCATTTTTATGAAATTGTATTTGATAACTCAGATCTAGCAACTTTCTAACTTAAAGACTGCTGATCTGTGTGGTAAGAGTGTTAAGTACTGCTGCTTTGGTTGATTTTTGTTCTTCAGGTAACATACTTCAGTTTCTCTTCATAGTTTTCTTGCAACTGTTTAAATGCCAGTAGAACATTCTTATTTGGATCATCACAGTTCACTCAGACTCGTTCTGGTTTAATTAAAAAAAAAAAAGAAAAAAAGCATTGTTCCCTTTTAAGTTGCTTTAAAAATGAAGAATATATTGTATTTGAAAAAGCCCAAATTTATCACACCAAATAGGTTTAATAAGGAGTGAAAAATCCTTTAGTGCGTAGTAAGCATCTCCTTCATTTAATCTAAAGAAAGAAAAAATCAAATAGGTACGCACTGGAATGGGTTCATTGTTAATAAGCCCTGCTGTGCAGGTTGGGTAAGGATGCAGAGAGTATTTGGCATGACCTCAAATACTGAGGTCACTGTTCCCTGGGATCACTGCAGAACAGCTATAAGCTTAAACTAATAATGCTGCAGAGGCTCATGTTTCTATAATTATACTGAGCATATAAATCTCATGAGTAGTATTGGAAAAGATAATTTATTAATATTGTATTGAGAACATGGTATCAACTGTTTGAATAACGTGTTGCAAGCTAAACTGGAACACTGCAGACAAATTTGCTGGCTAAATTGAGCAGGAGATTGTGTCATCTATCAGTGATGAAGACCATATGTTTTGCAAAAGGACCACTAATTACTGAAAAGGAACTTAATAAACTCAGTTCCTACTAATTAAGAATACCACCTGGATTTTTTTAATACAGTCAATATTTTGTTGAAATACTGGAATTATAGAAGGTTTTGGGCTGGAAAGGCCCTCTAAGGGCCATCTAGTCAGTCAGCTAGGTTGGTGCAGTCTTAGGCACAAATCCACGCTGAGCAGAAAATACACTGAACCCTGCAGAGAAGCACTTGGGGGGGATGGTTGATGAAAAACTCAACACAATCCAGCAATGTGCACTCACAGCCCAGAAAGCCATCAAAATCCTGGGCTGCATCAAGAGAAGTGTGGCCAGCAGGTCGAGGGAGCTGATTCTGCCCTTCATTTCTGCTTTTGTGAGACCCCACCTACAGTAGAGCTGCCAGCTCTGGTGTCCCCAATAAGAGAAGAACGTGGAACTGTTGGAGCAAATCCAAATAAGGGCCATGAAGTTAAGTGGAGTGGATCACCTCCCATATAAAGACAGGCTGAGAAGGTTGGGTCTGTTCAGCCTGGAGAAGAGAAAATCGCACCCCATAGCAACCTTCCAGTATCTGACAGAGGCCTATGGGGAAGCTGGAGAGGGACACTGTCAAGAAATGTAGTGATGGAACAAGAGGGAATGGCTTCAAACTGCAAGAGGTTTTGATTAGGGAGAAATGCATTGCTGTGAAGGTGGCGAGGCACTGGAACATGATGTCCAGAGAAGTGGAGGATGCCTAGTCCCTGAAAGTCTTCAAGGCTAGGTTGGAAGGGGCTTTGAGCACCTTGGTCTAGTGGGAGGTGTCCCTGCTTATGGCAGGGCGGTTGAAAAAATATAATCTTTAAGGTCTCTTTCAAGATATGCCATTACAAAATTCTGTAGACTCAACTGCCCTGATGTGGGCATGGACATCTCTCACTAGACCTGTTCAAGGGGTGTCTCTCAGGCCTCTGCCTTGGGACCAGGACTTGTCAGTGCCTTTATCAATGACATCCAGGGGCACCAAGCACCCCTACATTTGCAGGGGATGGGAAGCTGAGCAGGGCAGGGGCACCTGCACAAGCTTGAGAAGTGGGATGAGAACTTCATGAGGTTCCACAAGGCCAGGTGCCAAGTGCTGCACCTGGATCAGTGCAATCCCTGAGTCACGGATTCTTCCAAGTCAGAAGAGACCTCCAAATCCCTCAGTTTAGCACTGCCTCCCCAGCTGCTTCCACCACCTACAGCACCAGCAGCTGGCCCTTGCCCACTCCCGGGAGTGCTGGCCAGAGGGGAGCACGCACAGCCTGTGCCTCTCCTCCACAGCCTCTGTGGGCAGTGTGTCCAGCCAGCGTGCATGGGCTCCACTGAGGAATGTCTTTCCAGAATAAAGAAATCAACAGCTGCAGCAATAATAGCAATGTATACTTCTGTGCTCCCTTGGCCAGTTTTTCCTGACTTTTACCATTGTGTAATAAGAATTTCTTGTAGTGATAAAACTAGGTCTGAAGGGATGTCATATTTTCAATCTACTGTTCCAAAGGAAAAAAGGTGACAACAGCTTCGTGGTCTTTGCTCCGACCTGGGTCACTGAACAATACAGAATTAAATATAAGCAGCCAAAAGGATAGGATTATTTTCATCCTGGATGATGCCAGTGTTCATCCCTATACTTTTGTACCAATACAAGTATCAGTATAACTACATTTACACTTACAGCAGATGAGCAGCAGAGGGAGGAAGAGTTGCAATCTATCTTCCCCACTGCACGGAATGCATCTAATAGTGAAGTACAAGTTAGTGTGACAAGTTCGTTGCAGCTGATGGGAATATTTAATTTTTGTTATACCTCCAGCTCTTTTCTTTCACTCCCTTTGCAGTGTTTCTCACTCTCAACTGCACAGCATCATCCCTTTTTGATTTTAGTTTCTGTCACTCATTTGCTGATTCAGCTCACTAAGATGGCAGAAAACTATTCAGATCTTCCTTGGGTTAGTTCTCTCCTGCAATGTCTTCATAAATTCACGTACTGTAGAGCCAGACAACTACCAGAGCCACCATGTGATGGGGCAGCTCACACAGCTGGTACAGGAGAGGAAAAAGAGTGGAGGAGAGAAACAAAACTAGGGTGACCGTTTCTTGCTCCAGCAAACTGTTAGAATTTCTTGGCTGAGAGTACTCTGATGGTACTCTTCAGAAATCCTCAGGAAAAAAAATTGCAAAGATGCTTACTTTCCCATTTATAACAAGGGTAACTGTAGGGATTGAGGATGCAGACAAACATGATATGACATTTCAAATACAGAATTAAATGCCTAAACTTAGATGTTATTTACAAACATAACTGTACATTTACTATAACTTCAAAAGATTTGAATTACAGCTGTTTAGTTCCCCTATTCAGTCTAACACTGTAAGTATTACCTACTTTGTTGGTATTCTCTGTTTTCTCCTTACTTTCTTTGGAATCTGACAGCAAATTAGAGATTTCTTCTTTCCTCTCAGCATGTTGCCACTATCTCTTTACTGTAGTAACAATCAAAAAAAATTAGAATAAAATACATTGTATTGGTTTTCTATATTTAATATAGCTATACAAACTTGGAACATCTTCAAAATAGCAGCAAGAACTAGTGCAGAATCCACAGGTCAAAGGGTGATGTTATGCTACTGAGAGACACATTTTTTTATTTCCTTTTGTCTAACAGCCATTGGGCAGCAGAAGATTAACAGTATGGAAATGGCCTGCTATGGACCAAAGAGTTTTCCTCATTTATATAGCTTGTGTCCAACTCCTTGCCCTGTGCAGGACACTCAAAGAACCACACCATGTGCCTGAGAGCATTGTCCAGCTGCTTTTTGAACTCAGATAAGACTTGGTGCTGTGACCCCTTCTTGGAGAAGCCTGTTCCAGTGCCCAGCCACTTCCAAGTGTGGAACCTTTTCCTGATATCCAGCCTAAACCTACCCTGACTCAGCTTCATGGTGTTTCCTTGAGTCCTGTCACTGGTCACCACAGAGAAGAGATCAGTGTCTGCCCCTTCACAAGGAAGCTGTATGCTGCAATGAGGTGTATGCTGCCTCAACCTCCTCCAGGCTGCAGAGACCAAGTGATGTCAGCTGCTTCTCATATGGCTTTCCCTCTAGACTCTTCATCTTTGTTGCCCTCCCCCTGACTCTCTCTAATGGCCTAATGTCTTTTTTTACATTGTGCAACCCAAAATTGCACACAATGCTCAAAGTGAGGCCATCCAGTCCAGACAATCCCCTCCCTTGCCCAGCTGGTCATGCTGTGCCTGATGCCCCCCAGGACACGGTTGGCCCTCCTGGCTGCCAGGGCACCATGAATCAGGTTCAATTTACCAGGATCAGGACTCCCAGGTACCTTTTTACAAGTGCTGCTCTCCAGGCTCTACATCCAGGGTGTTTAGAGAGGTTTAAATCTCCTAAGAAGCTTCTGCCAATGCCCCCTTTGTGCCTGATTGGCTGCTGACGGCTTCCAGGTCTGGGTGGGGCTTGGAGCTGCTTTTCCTGTATCCTTAGGTTCGGGAGTACCCCTGTACATCTTGATATAATCCTCACTCCCAGACTTACCCCAGACTCAAGATTATCTTTGAACTTCATTGATTTCTTGTAATGCCAACATCTCTATGTGCACACCCATGAACATAAATACATTAAAAAAAATTCAAAATGTATGGTATTACCTGCCATATATCTGAGTAGAAATTTTGAACCCTGGGATCTCTGTCATCTTCTCCTCTCAAAATGGGAAATGGCCTTAATACTTCAGGAGAAATCAAGCTATTCCCTCAACAACAGAAAATGCAGAGATCTGTTTGAATGTGTTCTGGATTCTGGCCATGCAAAGTACATCCCAGCATGAGAAAACTATCAGCTTATTTGGAGAAATGTCATACAAATTATTCAGATATCAGTATAAGAAGATTTGAGAAAAGTTTAAAAAAACAGCTGCACAAAATGGATAAAAGAACAAGATGTGGCAACAACATAAGACACATACCAATACATCAGAAATTATCTGACATTCAGTTAAGGATTTCAGCACACAAGCTTTGTGCTTTTCCCAAATACGGATACAATGCCCCGTATTCTTTAGTGAGGTGAACATACAAAACACAATGTAATTCAAAAGGAGTACAATTTTTGGAGCTTCAAACTGGCCTTCAAAGCAACTCAAAAAGCCACTACGGGAGCTGAAAGATATTTACAGACAAATTTACGTAAAATTTTACATCCTTGTCAGCTCAAAGGGACAAGACAAACTTCCCTCTTGAATGGGAACCTCTAATGATAAGATTAGATGATCGATCATCTCAAAACTGACCCCAAATAGGTGATTACCAGGGTATTCCATCTCAAGTACAATGCAGTACTAGGTGGCATGTAATAATCCCATGTGTGGAGCAGATTTAATTAGGCAATAGAGTAAAGAAAATCACAATTGGTCTGCTAAGCAGTATATGCTTTTCTGAGAAGAAAAAGAAGCATAATTTAGAGAGAATGTTATTGACACCATAATTTGGAAGTCAATGGGATTGCTGGAGAGTCATTTAAATCTGAATAAACTGTGGGAAGATACTGAAAAAAGCTTACATACTTAACAGGGAATGTGCTGCTTGAGCACCACTATCTGATATGCACTCACCCCTGCAGTGCTAGGCATTTAAGAACATCTGCAAAAGGCAGCAATGTCATAGAATGATAATATAGAAAGCAAGTCCTTAATTGAAAGCTTTAGTGCATAATATGGCTATTTGCACCCGTGCTACAGTGTTTCTACAGGTTTTTAAAAGATTAATTAATTAGTATATCGAACAAATATTGTCCAATTAGAAGAGCAGTTGGTTTGGTAATTTCCACCTGGGTTTGCCCCATTGGAGACCCCCCACCCTGATCTTTTAGTCCTACATTTTATTATGTCTACGATGTATGGTCCAAAACAAAGCATCCTTGCTAGACTACAAAACAAGATTAAACAGAATAAGAAGGTAGCATAATACATGAGAAAGTGCAACTACTATGCTGAAGTGACAAAGTGTTAGAAACTGGGCAGCTATACATTATACATTAAAATCTATAAAGCTACAAATATATAAAATCAAATATCTTTATGCATAAGAACTACAGGCAATTATAAATAGTGGATCTCCGAACTTTACAGCTCTTAATCTTGCAATGTACATATGTCTCTATTAGAGTTTTCAAATGTTGTTGCTTTCAGATTTTGAGAAAAACAATCCAACTATACAACAACAAATACACGTAGGAAAAATAAAAAAAAAAAAAAAGTGATTATTATATTATTATAATCTTTGAATAATCCACACTGTTTGCCAAATTCTCAAATCCTAAATACCTAAGGCATTCGGCAATCCCCTGACTATCCAGTAAATCATGCTATTTATCCAGTAGAGAATGGATTNGAAACTCTCAAAAGTCAGTGATTCTCGCAGATGTCCCAATGTGTACAGAAATCAGCAAACATTATAGGTGTACTTGAAAATGAAAATGCATGCATGTTCTCTCTGCAAAAGTACAGCATGCCTTTTCCTATGATCTCTCACACCATTTTAGGCCTCCAGTCCTATAAACCTTAGGCACCTGCTGATCTGGGTGAATAGTTACTGATGCCAGTTTACCCTTAATTCAGTCAGGTGTAACTAGCTGTAGCTAGTGATTAGGTGTAACTGTCCCAGTTATTCTACACTAACTGATGATATGCTAAACTTTATCTGTTAGGTGATACACCTTGAAAAAAAAAGCTGCAAGAATTGCAGTATGCAGTATGCAGTAAAGTGGAAATTATTGATATGAAAAGGTCAAACCAAAGGCTCCTGAAGTTGTTTATAATTCCCTTTCATTCCTAGAGAGTATATCAGTGGGTTCATCAAAATTGCTCAAATCGAGCCGTTTCAACAGCCTCGAACTGAATGGCCTGGGGGTCTGGACAATCACAAAATAGCAATGCATCACCTGCACCACGTCCTGCACTCCTTGGCTGACACTGCTGAGGGGGATTACTAAGGGGGGTGCATACCTCAATCAGGGACTTTTTACACCTTATTGTTCATCCTGTGAAGAATATATGTTCATCATTATTGCTAGGACTTTAGTAGACACAGAATGTACTGAGATGTGCAAGCCTGACATAGTAAGTACACCCTCAAAAAGCACAATAAGGGTCTATCGTGTACTTTAGCATGTTGAAGCATACTTTCCTCTTCTGCTACTCAGCTGGCCCAACATAATCTACAATACACCTATTGTGAAAAGTAATTTCTTACAAATCTCAGCTGATGCCAAGCTGATGAATTGCTGTTATGCCTAGAAAAATCCTCAGATACAGAATATGCCTCTTTCACAAACTAATTTCCTTGAAGTGAACTGAGTTGCACAAAAACTCTTAATATAAAAACACTACCATTACAGCAGGCAAGGTTTATTGGTATGTTCTTCTCTAATCTTCACAGAGTTAATTTCTGCCATCCCCTCCAAAGAAACCACAAAAAGATGTATATTTACCTTAGGGACTGATCTTTCCACAGCTGAAACCAGACATTTCTGCAGTACATTTCACAGAATTACTTTGGCAGGTTTCCAGGAAAACTTTTGCCTTATTTATTCCAGACTGAAAATTGTGTTTAATTTGGTTGTCAATGCAAAGCTTTTTCAATTGTTTCCACTTTTTTCCTATTCATCCTTTTCTGATTTCATCCAATGATTTTGCTTTTGAATTCTATTGATTAATCAAATTACATAAGAAGTATTTATGCAACTTTAGCAAAGAAATTCTAAATGTCTTCCATAAATTCCAAGTTCATTGCTTTATAAACCCAATTTATGTTTTCCATTTTCTCTCATATAAAATATTTACAAAAAAAATCATAGTCAATGCATATAGCACCAGTAGTAACCTGGTGGAAATGAAACATATCCATACACCATGAAGAAAACATGTCCAAGGGTAAAGTGATATTAAGGCTTTGAGAACTCTTTGATTTTTGTTCTGAGTAAAAGGACACAAATGTACTTTACCATATGAGTGGGTTAATGAAAAACCCACACAAAGCAGCAGTGATATTCAACTGATTACTTCACATATTCAGTCTAAAATACTTTTTCTATTGTGTTATTCAAAGTTTTAAAAAGAAATTTATACATTTTCAGTCTGTACCAGCTACTATTAAAAAAGGACATTAAGAATAAACAACCATTTAAAAATCAAAATATTTATAATTTGTATATTGAAAAAAAAATAATAATAGTAGTAGTAGTAGTAGTAGTAGTAGTAGTAGTAGTAGTAGTAGTAGTAGTAGTAAGCACTGATTCCCTCGTATGCATTTGCCATTCCTCTGTCCTGTCCCATTTTCTGAGTATTACCCAAGAAGCAAAGTAATTGTTCTCTCCACATAATAGTGTGAGTGACCTCACTTTTAGGCATCTATTCCCATAAGAAACACTCTGATGTGAGGGCTGCAAGCTCAGTAAAGGGCCAATACTGACCCTTTGTTATCACTATGCATCACTAAACAAATACCAGATTGAAGAGATTCATGATGAAGGCTTGTTAACATTTTGAGCTGTACTTATGAGGAAATGTGTGTCTGGATATATTAAACAACAATCAGTCAGATGCGAGTACATGAGGCAGAACCTATAAACCAAATTAAACTTACACGCAGAGGTCATATGATGAAACACTAGTCCATGGAACATACATCTGTGCAATTCTAAAAGTTAAATTTCAGAAAGTCTTAGCAAACTATCACAAGGATTATATAATCATCTCCAAGTACCTCTTTATTCCATCGTTACTCATGCAAGGTACAGGAATATTATTAAGGCTGTGAAATCAAACATCCAGAAATCAAATAATGATGAAATGAAAGGCTTTGTTATATAAACCCTACGCAGCCTCTATGAGACCTTAGCAGTGAGGCAGATGACCAGTCTGTACAACTATGAGTCTGAACAAATATACAGTCTGCTTTCAAAGCTGTTGCATTTGGGAACTTGAAAGACTTGTGAAAGGACTGAAGTGTGTACTAGAAAGGCATTAGCTTCTACTCAACTTACAACTGACCAAAATATAAGGTATTTGGTTAAAAATATTTCCAAATTTACCTATCCATGTAGAATGCTGGCAAAGTATCAAAACAATGATGTCTGCTCTAATAATAGTGAAATACTTAGAATAAAAGCTCTATAATAAACATTACCAAAAAAAAAAAAAAAAAAAAAAGATTAG
>VZUA01072581.1:14719-25505 GCA_013401035.1 Horornis vulcanius
TCCTTCCTGGATTTCTGATTGGGGTTTTTCTTTTTGCGAAACTCACTGACTGTCAATAACTGCTCTATTTCCTCTTCAAGAAAATGTATTAGAAAATTCTCTGCATTTTTATTTTCACCTTGATCCTCAAAAGATACTATTTTTTCTTACAACTTTTAACTGTGAGATTGTCATTATCATTTCATTTTGAAAACAAACTGTAGATGCCACCACTGTCACCTCTCAGTTCATACAGGATTTTTAGAAGGGGTGATTTATCTCCATATATTACATTTTCTGTATATTTGTAAGGGAAAAAAATCTTACGACCTTTATTAGTTAAATAACTTTATACATTAAATCAACAAACTTTGAAAGATGGCAGCTAACTAGTGTTAAAAGTTTTGTTACATTATATTTACCAATTTACTTCATAAGGGTTTGAAGTCAATGGACAGCAACAACCCCAAGCATAGTCTCTGACATCTCTTCTGTGCAATTCCCAAAACTGCAAACTCACTCTCAACTCACACCAGTACAGTGCACAAAAAAAATGAAAGAGCATCAAAACTGGCTATGCAGAAAACCCTTGGGGCTGGAACACCTTCACTGCTTGTTGGAATATTACACCATCCATTCAATTTGTAGAACAAAGGTAAGGAAAAAGTTCTTGGTCAAACAAGACCAAGACCTGTTCTCAAAGGAGAGGCGCTAAATTCTACAGGCTTTTGAGGTAATCAACTCTGTGTTTAAAACCTCACTGACAGCATTTCCTAAGGCAAAGCTTTAGATGTTGATTATTCCTGAGACTCAATTAAAAGACTGGTTTCAATTTACGATTTAAAATGCATACTCCAGGAAAATACTATGAAAAACAGAGATAAGAATGATGTCTTAGTTTGTATACTATATAGATACTATATACCAACTAATCACAAAACTGTGCAATATATTCTTGTACTGTAAGTAGAATTATGTCAAAATTTTGTGTTTGCTAATTCCTGAATACTGTGTACTTACATATTGTACCTGTATATGTGTTGATATTTTTCAATTATATATATGTAACTATTACATACTTAATCCATGTGTTATATAGTAATTATTATTCCAATTCCATATAAAGTATATCTAACACCTCTTCTAAACCTGCTTATATCAACACAAACTTTAACTTTCCAGACTCTTTGGATCTGAGAGTGCAAACAAAGGTTATTAAACAGTTTGTTGTTTGGTTTGTTTTGGTTAAATCACCTTTCCTTCTCTCTTGTTATGTAAAGAAAAACCTAGATTGGTTGGTTCTGTTGGATCCTAATCTTGCACACCAGGTATGCTTCTATTTCTATCCGCACCACATGTGCAACAGTACAGTTAATGCTTTTGCAAAAAGTTTTTCGGTAACAGATTTATTGCCTAAATTCTCTGGGTTATTGACAGATTTTACCATTGCCCAAATTTCAAAGCAAATAATATATGTATTAGATTGCTCATATATTATCTTAGAATTTTGTGATAGTATTATAAAAACCTCCTCTTTCAGCTGCCAGGTTCTCCAGATTTAGTCAGGTTTTGATGGCAAAGCCAGAAATTGTATTCCAAAGAGTCTGAAAGTGGTGTTTACAGTAATCCATTTAGATGAATCCTTGTTTCAGTGGTTCTCTCAGCTGTCTCACTCATGCTTTTAACTCTCAAATGCATACTGGCATCATCATTAAAGGGTGGTTGTCTTGACTCTCTAGGCCGCTTCCTCCAAGATATGCATTCTTTCTCTGACTCGTTGAATATTTTGCATGATTATCAGTGACATTTCACTTTTTTAAAGAGAATTCATTAGTTCACTGATCTGTTTTACTCCTTTTTCTAGACTAATACCATCAGACTCACATAAAGACCAGAAAATTGCTGTATAAAGAACCACTGAAGCTCAAATGACATCCCATTGAACAACTATGAAATACATGAATTTCCAATGAATTGTTCCTTCTTTGATACAGAAAAACCAACACAAGGCCCACATCTGATGCTGGAGAATTTAAAGCACGGAAAAACATATCTTTGAATAACTGCATACATTGCCTCTTTATCTTGATTCAAATCAAGATAAAAAACAGGACAGAAAGAAAGTGTTCGCATCTTATCATGCACTTTTCATATTTGATGGTTAGTAGAAACTATCATGTTTTGTCTGAAATATATTTTTAAATGATTTTTCATCACTGCCTTCTAAATTTACTCAATTTGCCTCTGCAATTTTTTTTATTCACTCTTTAGGAAAAAGAAAAAGCTGGATCCTGTCTAAATAGAGACCACGTTTGACAGCTTGTTTAACTTAAAACATTCTGACTGTCAATTTTTCCAGCCCATCAATGCCAAAGTATCAGGATTGTACCCCATCAATGCTTAGTCATTGGCTCTGAAGCTGTAATGTCTAGAGAGGGAGATGGACTTTTCAGTACAAGATCAGTACTCTGTCAAAATTCTAACTCTTGCTTTTGATGGAACCAGGGGATTCAATTTCAAGGTCCAAGCTCTAGAAATGGACTCCAAAATGAAGAAATACAACCATTCTCAGTACTGCCACACAAGTTGTCATTGCCACTGAAAGGCTCCTTCTCTCACAAGCTCAGAGGCCTACTTTGTGTCATTCCTGAAAGCACCTATTTTTAAAAATAGTTTGTGTGCTACATGATTTCTCTCTAAAAGGAAATTATTAATATATAATGCAATAGTACCTTTCTGTTTGAAGGACATAGACTCTTTAAACACAACCTCTTTATTTGTAAATCAGAAGTACATAGAACATTTCACCCTCAAAAAAAATCCACGTGGTTTTAGTTTTAAGGCATTAAACATTTGCTATGGTAGAACGCACCACTCCCAAACTCTAAATGCAGGCAGTTGTATTTTCAACCGACATGAATCAGTCCATTGTCTGATCTCTTTTCATTTCACAACAGAAAGAGAGAAAGGAAAAATTCTGTTATATTTTTATATGGTATAGCCTACCATAAAACAAGAAGTTGCTGTTGCTTGTCTGTGTGATATTCACCACGTCTGCAATATTTCTGCCACCACCTTTTTCAGCACCTGTCTGTTGGCCAATCAGAAAAAAGCAAAAGGCCTGAAGTCTCTCCAGCTCCAGGGAAACTATTTCCAAAAATATCCCCAAGCTAAGTGTCTCCCTAATAGGAGCTACTGACTGACAAATCTCTCAGCAGTTCATTCTAAATAGCCAGCTGTGTTTTGACTTTTTTTTTTAATTTAGTTCTACTGAAGCTAACAGCGGAAGTAATCAGCTGTTCCATGTTCCTCCTTCAGCATTCATTCCTCTTTCCAGAAGTATGGATGTCACATTCTTGCACATTTGTCTTTGTTAGTGGCTATGACTTCTGGCAGCAGTACACAGCTGTCTACCCCTATCTGGCATCAGACATGTTTTTAGGTGGCAGGTGGAGTCTTCCTACGGGCCACAGGAATTTGGCATAATCAAAAGACAGCGTGCGGTAGCTGTTACAAAGGTAAAGCAATATAAAGCTGTATTATGATAAAACCAGAAAGAGAAGTAAATATTTATTTTCCTACAGATCAGTATCTCACAGTTTGTTGAAAGAAGCACATTTCAATTTATTTTTTTTTTTTTTTAGTTAATCCCCTTGTAAAGAAAGTAGCTTTTATCTGGTATTAAACTTCACCACTGTCTATGTCTGCTTAGATCAAACACATTACACAGGCTAAGAAGGAATCCAAATACATGACTGCTGTGAATATAAGCATGTAAAATTTGCACTATAGGCTTGCAGCTAAAATTGATCTAATAGAGATCATTTTCCTCACAAAGAGGAAAGTCTAAATGTTAGCACATATAACATTAAAGGATGACATGTGATGCTATAAAACATTTTTCTCACTGCCCAACTGTGGGGATTTTATGATATGCATAAGTGCAAGTAGTTTTTATATAAAAGAAAAAATCAGTTCTGTTTGAAATATAATCTTCACAGAGGTACAGGAAATATCTACTGTGAATAGGACTGCAGCACTTAGAATTAAGCAGTTCCATATTCCACAGGGCATAGAGGGATGAGTAACTTTCAGATACAGCACAGGTAGTTATAACAAGTGTAATTTATTTAAAAATAAAAGAATAGGCAAGGCCATAATGAATATGACTAACATGCACAGCATACAGGACAAAATCAACTGAGAGAACAGTAACATTTAAACCACTTAAGTTAAACAAAACTAGACAAAATTAGAGCAAAGGTCTTGTACGTGGACTTCTTAAAAGAAAACGTAAGAAAGAGACTAGTGTTAACTCTGTTTTGCAGAGTTGAGACAAAAATTACCTATCTAACATTAATGGGTTGCTTTTCTTCTTTCAAACAGCTTGTTTAAGTTAGAGCATTACTTTTGTGACACAGATTTTCCAGTAGAGTGTTTTTACTCTAGTTTATTTCCCTTCTTTTCTTTAGAAAATTATGTAAGACTGAGCTGACACAGCTTAGATTTCTTAAACTTATCATATAATTTGCAATCTTTACATGCTAGACTATACAATCTCGATTATATGCTACACTGACAAATCCTATCCTTGCTTTATCCTTATGAGATTGCATCGGTCCTGCCTTCTTTAACATTCACTCATTTCCTTCTTGCTTCTTAATTCAACATGAAATTGATTTCTTAAGTTTTTGTACTAAAATCAGCTGTAAAACAGGCTTGCTTCAATTCTTATTTGTATACATTCCCAAATGCTAAAATGTGGAACGGCCTTTCTACTTAAACCACAGAAGACTGTCAATTCAGAATTCGTTGACCCCTCATTTCTTTTCTTTGACACCACTAGATAACACGTCCTATGGAAAGGCCTTCTCTAGGCCATCTCACAGCAGTGAGCCCGCGGGTGCGGTGTGGCCGCAGCTCCATGGCACGGCCGTGGGCCCCGCGGGTGCGGTGTGGCCGCAGCTCCATAGCGCGGCTGTGGGCCCCGCGAGTGCGGTGTGGCCGCAGCTCCATAGCACGGCTGTGGGCCCCGCGGGTCCGGTGTGGCCACAGCTCCATGGCACGGCTGTGGGCCCCACTCCATGGCACGGCCGTGGGCCCCGCGGGTGCGGTGTGGCCGCAACTCCATGGCGCACTGCACAGCAACACATCCCTCAGGCCGTGCTCGGCCCGTGGGCAGCCGCAGACCGGCCGGCTCCACGCTCCCTACCCCTCCCCGCAGAGCCTCACCCTGCCTGCCCCGCCTGGGCAGCCGCTATCGCCGGGTCTGGCCGGCGCCTCATCACCTCCAGCACGGTCGGTGTTCACCGGCTCCCACTCGCTTCTCCAAACCCGAACCCCGTCCGCGTTTTCCCCTCAGCGGCTCACGCAGCAGAGCGTGCGGGGACTGTGCGTGGAGAGCCAGGCCAGGGAGCGAGGCAGGCTCAGGAACCAGCGTGTCGTGGTGACATGGACCTGAAGGGAGTCTGATGAACACAGGGCCTGGCAAGAGGCATGCTCAGACAGCACCGCCATTCCCAGGGCACTGCCCGCTCTCAGGTAACGCGGACAGAGACATCTCTACCCTGGGCACAGTGTTTATTGGCAAAGATCAAACGGCTTTGCCCTATGTGTCTTCACGTTTGTGATAAAGCCGTGAGAGCACAATGTGCTTCACAGCCACAGGTGAGAAAGTATATTAATCACAGTGCACAGGGTGCAAACTCCTAACAAAATTCCTTTGAAATTTTAACGGATGCTGGGGCCACTCACTGGTCAAGTAGCTGTTTGTACATGTGTTCCATTATTACCTGTCTGGGTAATAAAAGTTAAAGAAATGCACCTTGAGACAGAGTGATACTGTAAGTGTTTTAGTAGTCTTGAGATAAGGGAAGCAGAAAGACAGGTTTCTCAGTGTGAGGTAGTTTGGCTCATCAAGACCTCAGATAGTCAATAGATCTTGGACTGAGAAGTTTTCATCTCTTTCCCACTTAACAGAATGGTATTAGTTCTTGGTGAGTTACTTAGCCTTCCTTTCTGTTTTATGGTTTCCTTTCCTATTCACAGCTGTGGTAATTTTAGAAAACTTTACTATTTTCAAGTTTATTGATGTATTGCTACTTGCATCCCCTCAGTCTCTTTGTTGATGAAATATTCTGTAAAAGAGGACTGGGAGTTATTATTACTGTTCTGCCATTAGTTTAATTTTAACTGCCGTATTTCTTCCAGACCAGTTACTGATACAACTGCTTGCAAAAGATGAAGGTGTATAAGCTTTCCCACTGCACTCCTAAGAAAATCCTCAGTGAAACTTGGAAAAATTGTGTTTGGATACCACTGACACTGCTTGCTTCATTTGACACTTTCATACATGTATGACAGGTAGGTACTTCCAATGCATTCTATGAAAACATAGATTAGCTCTAGCTATGTAAAAAAAAATCCATTTACCATTTATTTACAAGAAAAATTAAATGTTTTTTGCATACTGAGGGAAAACTAAAGAACAAAGCTATGTATGGCATCGAACTACAGCAAGACATTGACCCAGTCTATTTAAGCACAGGCAACCAGATTATTTTTTTGCTCTTTCAGAGGTGGAAAAAAATGTCTGTTAGTAACTCAAAATAACTGGAGGTTTCTGTGGCAACTGGTAAAGGAGGTTGTATCTCTCTCTGCTGCTTAAAGTAGAAGCAGTTCTTAGAGATTTCTATTTGAAGTTTGCATACTGGTGTTTGACTTCAGGTCTTGGAAAGGAGATTGCCTATCTACTTGTATTTTATCCTGTTGCTATTTAAAGTAAGATACAAAATAACAAGGACCATAGCAGAGGTGTTCTGCTTTCTCGGGTAAGTACATTAATCATTGGGGTAAAGAGCTTATTACTGTATTTTGGTTTTACGCAATTAACGATGAAAATCTTTTGCATTATGTAACATCTTTATCAGATGGAATGGAAAACTTATACAACCAGAATAGTTTTAGGGTTTTTGGCATGAGATTTGGAATGACTTGAGCTGACTAGTGTTAGAAACTATTATTAAGGTTTCAGGTAAACTGCAGCTGTGTTCCATCAAATCTATTGGTAGTGAAAACTGTTATCTACATGGAGTTCTGTTGTTCAGCTGAATTTTCCATAAGACTAATAGGAATGGAGTGAGCATATTAGCTGTGTATCTCTAATCTTGTTTGATGTTTTTATTAATTTTCAAATATTATATGCAAGTGCTAAGTTGTTACATCAATGATATTAAAGTGTGTTTATCTTGCAAAATGTGTAACTGTTCCTAAGTTTTTAGTCTTTTTGCCACTTTTATAGTGATTTACTGCCTTTACTGCTTTTATAAAGGAGAATACACATTATTTTTGCAATAAAAATGGAAGGTCTTGATTCCAAAATATTCAGTACAGATCAGAGGATCAAAGCATTCCCTAAATCACAGAAGAACAATGTTGGGAAAATTTATTCATGGCTTAATAGAGCTGTACAAAACCTTGCCTTATTAAGTTTTCAATTTATGAGGAGTATTTCATTTACAGTTGAAGAGGAATTAATTGAACACAAATCTTTCACATTTCTGGGCAAACGTTTCTATCATGATGTACATAAAGTATCGGGCATACTTGATTTACACAAAACAATACTTTATTTGTATTCAAAAAGCTAAATTTCTTTTAAAATATCTCTGCAGGTATCTACAGGCAGATACATTTTCTTCCCAGAAGTGAAAATTTAAACGCATAATTGCAAGAACCAGGATTTCATCCACCCACTCCCTGTAGAAAATGCTGAAGATAGCCCAAGGCAGCTTGTTGCTGTTTATATGCAGGCTATTTTTGACTCCCTTTCCAAGGTGGCAAAGTCTTATGCATTTAGTGGTGATGCTGGGTGCCTGAAAAAGGACCTTGATTTTACTTTGTGGCGTGACTGTTTAAAAATTAGGCATACAGAGGTTAACTCTTGGATAACAAACTCCTTCTTTATGCAGCTTTCAGCTTGAAATTTTTAGAATTATGGTTCTGTTCTTATTTGATATGCTGAATTCACTATAAAATGACCTGAAATAAAGTCCTTTTAACTAATTTAACTATAATATGATAAGGATCTCAAGCTGGAAGAATGGGGTTTGTATACATTGTGAATGTATTCCCAGTCCACCAGTGAATCTGTTCAAGCTGTGATTAGGGGACAGTAAATGCCTGCATGAAGCTGCCAAGATGCTCTATCAACCACTGAAATACAATGTGTGGTACTGGCACTTGTTAGTACATAAAGATGGTCTGGATCCTGTAGCGAGCTCTGAGACTCTTGTGCACTTCTGTCACAACAGTACATCTACTGCACTTCCATAGTTGCCAAGGAACAAATGTTAGTAAAAATGTAAGGCAGTATCTAGAAGACCTTGAGCTAAGAACAAATGGGAGCGTACAAAATGATTTCAAATCTGAGAACAGATATAATGGATGCTGGCAGAAGGGACAGAGGTCTGTAACATCTCTTTGGAGCTTTAATTTCTTCTATCCCTGCTGAAGCATGTGATTCCCAATAGGTTGCAATCTGACAGAAACCACGTTGCCCACACATTGCTTTTATTTCTGGAAACTAGGTGATAAAGTCTATAGATTAAACCAACAGTCTTCATGTTTACTTCTTCCTTTCACTGAGTTTTAACAGAAATTACGTGCTTGAAAAAGTGCTTTTGGACAGATTTTATTTTTTTTTTCGCTGGGACTAAACTCTCACAGGAGTTTTAATGAGGTGAAAGTACTTCCTTAGCAGAGACAGTAAGGGAGAATTGACCCTGTTACACAGTATGCTCTACAACTCTACAGAAACCAAAAACGTATTTTGATTGTTTCAGTTTTAATGCATGTGTCAAAATTGTGCAGTATTTTTAAAGCACACATGTTTTCCAGGGATTTTTTGTGTCTTTTCTCAGGAAAATACTTCTTCTCTGATTTTTCTGATTATATAGTACTATTTCACTTGAGATGTGAAAATTCAGTAGGTTCATTTATTTATACAGTGCAGTATGTGGTTACAGATTAATAACTATCAATTATTTTAAAAAGTTACTGTATTTCCCGTAAGTCCAAAAATGCTAAGGGTCATTTCCAACCTAAATTATTCTAATTTTTTCTTTTCTAAGATTTTAAGCTACATAAGGAAGCTATTGGTTTTAAACTAGTCTTAGTAGAACAAGGCAATTATTTTATTATCATGAAAATAATGTTGTTTAAAAAAATTAAAAATTTAATACCATAAAGTGGTATAGAAAGGGAATGGCTAACTTCTCTGAATTTCTGAGTAGTAAGCACAGAGAACTCTCTGCCACTTCCAGGCCTAACGTTGCTTCTGCTGGAATTCCAGATAGTGGCAGTCTGCTGAAACATGAGTTCAGTTACCAAATATAGATGAGTGGGGTACGAATTTCATAGTCACAGAGGACGGATGTAACACACAGGCCACAGTCTTCTCGACTAAGGACCAAGCAAGCTTGAGTGAAGAGCTAGAGCAACTTTAAGCCTGTTCAGATAGAGAAGGAGAAAAACAACTTTACCTACTGTTTATTATACTTGAACTCTTCATATTGGCCTGCTCATTGTAAGATCTGTTTTATATTTTCTGCTAAACATAATTGTTGTATTTGTGGAGTAATTTTGCAGGATTTCAAAATTCAGAGAAAAAAACTACGTGCCTTTTTTTGTTTTAAAAAACTTTACTAGATACATTTCATCCTGCATACAATTCTTTTGAAGAGGTAGGCTTTGGGTCATGTTAAGTAATAATTTCTTATTTGGCAGGTTCTGCAAACTTAGGATGTTTATATTTTTCTTGAAATGAGTCCTTTAATTTTCTGTGGTTTTCCGTATTTTCCTATATATCTCTTCAAAACCTTAATTTGATTAGTTACTCTATTTTTTTCTGAAATTATTGTAGTCCAGTACATTTCAAATTTAGTATTTACCATATGATTATTTAGAGCATCTGTACTGGGTTTTGAATAAGTATTTAAACTGCATAATTAAAAAATGTGGTTGTACTGGGCCATAATTTTTAAATATATACAAGTAGGACCCCATAAATAGTCTGGATTAATAATGTTGAAAGTACAGGTAAACACTGATCTGCATGCAACATTGGCTTTTGTTTGTGTCTTTAAATGATACAGTATATGGCTTTGCAGGTTACCTAATGAGGAATGATGATGAAAAGTGTTATAAATACATTGCAATCTAACTTGGAGAAGCTAGAAATAGCATTCAAAATTTCTAATTATGATCTTATAAGCTACTTGATAGGGTTAGTGATACTTCACCTCCAGTTCACTGTGGTTACAAGTTGCACTAAAAGAATAGCGACTTTATGTATTACAGTATGGCTGAAAGAAGTCTTTCTCTTGGAAGCTTCCATTCAGCTCCTTAAAGGTGGACATATGAATCCATTTTCAGGCACCTTCACATCAAGAAGGCTTATAAGCATTAGAAATTGCCAATAAACCAGCATGTTTAAATCCATCAGCTTTTTCTAAATAACCAGGTATAGACTGACTCACCTAAATTTAGACACCAGGCTTTGAAAATTACAATATATGTAGCCATTATATTTTTCTAATTATAAAGCTGAGTATTGGTAAGAAATATGTTAACTCATAATACATTAATTTTAATCATCATGTTGGGTGGCTAACAATAAGTAAAATTGTCCTCCTACCCATGAAACAGCCCATTGAAACATTAGAGCAACTCGGTGTTGGAAGTCAGGGAAGTTTATCTGAGTATGTAATGTGTCACTTTGAGATGTGAACAAGCTAGGAGTCAGTGT
>VZUA01072587.1:8668-26673 GCA_013401035.1 Horornis vulcanius
TCCAAGAAAGACCAGCCTTTATATTACCTCCTATACTAATATTGTCTCAGAAGTGTGTAATTCTATTTCTAGGTCTTTAAGACATCAGGACTGCCTCTTTCAATGCCCTGCTGGACCAGGAATAACACTAAGCCAGGTCTGGAGTGCAGAGAGTAACACACAGGACAGTGACTCCACGTGTTCTGCATTGAGCTTGAGGTCAATATTCCTCAGAATTTCAGAAAACAGGCATAAGTAAGCAAATAAGACGAAACTAAAATAATTTCAGAAGTCAAATGGCTCTTTACGGTCCTTCTGCTTTGAATATAGCATTGATAGAAATACAGAGAGGGCAAGGTCCTGACACATACATGCCATGGACAGCACATCAGGTTCCCAGCCCTCAGGTCTGTACTTGTCACATGCGGAAAAAGATTTTCAGTGAGCAGTGAAAACCAGAAGTCTTTTTTTCATGTCAAGAACTTCAGAATCTGGAAGAAGAAAAGGATGCTAGCCAAAAAAATATATGCATTACAAATGAGCAAAAATTTGTAAGTTTGTTGGGGTTTTTTTTAAGTTTTGTCATCAGTGTTGCTGTTTGACACTGGCCAAACTCCAGGCACCCACAAAAGCTGCTCAATCACCTGCCCCTGCCACAGCTGGGCAGAGGAGAGGAAAAAAGGCTCATGAATTGAGATAAGGACCAGAAAAAAACAATCCAAGGGCAAAACAGGCTCAACTTAGAGATACAAAGTGCATTTATTACTGACAAAATCAGAGCAGGATAATGAGTAGTAACACTAGGCCCTTAAAAATACCGTTTCTTCCCCCAACCCCCTCCATCCTTCCCACCAGCAACTCAGGGGACAGGATATGGGGGTTTCGATCAGTTCATCACAGAGATTTTCTTCCACTGCTCTGGGAGAGGAGTCCTTCCCCTGTGAGACCGTGGGGGCCCTCCCACAGAAGACAGTTGTGGTAGGTTGACTGCCCACTGGAATTATTTACTCTTTTTCTGCTGTGAGATAGGATTAGGAGAAAAAGCAAAGCAGGCTCAAACTTCAAAGGGTATAAAGAAAGCTTTATTAACAAAATTACAAGAGAAAAAAATTAATAAGAATCAGAATAAAACACCTCTCCTCCCCCCCACAACTTTTCTTCCTCTTCTCACTGACAACGTATAGAGACAAAACTTGGAATCCAGGTCAGTTTACTACCTCTAAAATAGTCTTTCGTCAGTTCTTTTAGAGAGAGAAGCCTCTTTTTCTATACCATGGAAACTTCTCCACGTGAGAAACAGTTCTCTTGTGGCTTTAATTCTCACAAATAGCAGCAACCCGGGAATTTGTGAAGTCCCTCCCATATCATGCGGCCTTCCCACAGCTACATATGGGTCATATCAAAACTCATGGGGTACCATTTTAAAGATGAGTTGTTCAGAGGCAAAGGTTCTCGTCATTGCTTTCTGGGGTAATTTTTATCTCTGGAAGCAGAGGTCTTCTTCTTCTCTCCCTGGGGGCAGATCTTCATCTACCTCTCTCTTTCTCTGTTCAAGCTTCTCATGAGATCACAGCTATTCCACCATTTACTTAATTCAACACAAATGCCTTTGCTCATATCTGCAATTTGAACTCTTCATCTCCCCATACAGTTTCCATACTGTATAAAGGGACTGTTACAGTCCATCACCATGGCCTTACAAAAGAATTTCAGCCTAAAACCAAGGCTCTCATCCTCCTCTTATCTAGGACTTGACTCCTTCACTGACCTTGATGTCCTCACGTTGTCTCTCTATGTGCCTACACTCTGTCCTTTTCTCTCACTCAGAGAGGATTCAATGTTTTGCAAGTTTTATCTGTGCAAAGAAAGAATTAATACTTTGCCCAAGCCTCTAGAGCATCATGATGGGTCAGTGATAGATTCAGGTTGCGCTGGGGCTGTGCCAGGATCTCAAGGGCTCTGGCTGTATTCAGTTCTAGCTGCTGGGCCGCCCCTGGTCTCAGCTGCATGACCCCTCACATGGCTGCCCCCACCTCTTCCTCTGCCTGGCAGCTGCTTGGGCCCAGCCTGGCCCGGAGGGCTGTGCAGGAGCGGGGGAAGTGGCTTGGTAGCATGATGATAACAGCTGCCGGGGCCCAATCCGGCCAGGACAGGGCCCGGCAGGCTTCCCGGGAAGAAGCAACCACTGGGTCCGGCACTGCCAGGCCTGCAGCCACATGGCAGAGCAGAGGCAGCCCTGCCAGAGCCCTGTTACCTCTTCCCAGGCCGAAGGGAAGGAGAGACTTCCCAATGTTTTTCAGATTTAACATGTGTGTTCAACTTTTAGTGGTTTAACAAGGTGTCAGTATTCCAGACTAGTCACTGATTGGCTGCCAGGCACAAAGGAACCTGTTAACAGTTTTTTCTTAGAAAATTCAAGAAAATAAATGTCAATCAATGCAAAAGCAGCACAACAGCTCTCCATTAACTTCTCCTGTGCGGTTCCAATCTCATGAGCAGCAGTCCTCCCAAAACTGCTGCAATGTGAGTCCCTCCCATGGGCACACAGTCCTCCCAAAACTGCTGTGGTGTGGGTGCAACCCTCCAAGGGCAGGCTGCTCCAGCCTGAAAGCAGAGCCCTCTCTCGACCTGGTCTCCCAACGGATCACTGCCATGATCACAGTCTCTACTTCCCCTGGCATGGGCACCTTCCCTACGGGCTTCAGGTGGATCTCTGCATCCCCCATGGATCCCCATGGGCCACAAAGGGACACCCTGCTTCACCATGGTCATCACCACGGCCTGTAGAGGAATCTTGGCTCTGGTGCCTGGAGCGCCTCCTCCGCCTCCTTCTCCACTGACCCTGGGGTCTCCATCTTGTTTCCCTTACATGTTCTCACCTCCTCCTCTTCTCTGGCTAGAANCTGTCAGACATGGTGGAGGCTTCCAGCAGCTTCTCACAAAAGCCACATCTGTGGCCCCCTTGCTACCAAAAGCCAATCTGTGCAAAACCAACACAATCAGTGAAGAGCATATTTACCTGTAGGACCATGTAGTTATTAAAAAGAAATATTATTTTAACCAATTTTTTTTCAAGGGCTAAATCTTGGACTGAATGCATATGTCTTTGTTCTTTGCAATGGACTGGAAATCAAACAAGCCCTGACAAACAGCCCCAGCTTCAGTTCAGATGGTAGTAGTGCCCTGTTACAAGTCCAGGCCCTATATATTGAACTGTCTTACAAGAAACTGAGAGAAGTTCAACTTCATTTACAACACCTTCCAAAAGCCTGGATTGACCTAAGCCAAGTCTCACATTGGACAGTATCAAATACTAGGGATTGTTAAAGTTGTGCCACAAAAGCTGTGGCAAAATACTTAATAAATTTCCCCAAACATATTAATACAATTTTAATTCAAAAGCATTTACTTTCCCTAATGCATGAGGGGAAAAAAAAATTTACAATAATTCTCTTAAAAAACTTAGAATCGTTCTCTTTAAATAAGCAACAAACTCTAAAATGAAATCAGTTTTCCTTCTGCATTTTCTATGTAATCCTAGCCACAGCTATCAACACATTTCACTATGCAGAAGATGAAGAGAATAAAAATACATAGAAATTTAAATGAAGAGTTTTCAAATTTTTTGGTTTAGAATTTTGCTCTTCTCATGCCTGTAGAAGGTGGAAATAAAAGATACGTAAAAGAAAGAAGCTGTTAGCATCCTCCCCCACAATATGGGAAAATTATATGTTCCTTCTGAAAGCGGTATTTTAGCACAGTAGGATGTTCTTATGTTGTGACAAGATAATGTGTGTGTAAAGCACTCCTATAATTTAGCTGTCACACAGACACAGCTACTCAAGTGCATGTATGTCTAGGGAGAATTAGCTTTGATCTGAAAAATACATCAGATGGTTTCCATTCCTAATACTGAATCAATTCTGTTTGATAAGAAATTAATCTGACCATCTAACACATAGCCATTGTCAGAGTGTTTAATCTCTGGAACTGATGCTGTGACTGCATGGATCTGTTTACACAGTAAAAAACTAATGCCAGTATGGACAAAAATCACTTTTTAATGATTTTTATCTGAGTACTTCCACTTTGGAGCATCCTAGATATTTAAGGGCCATCAGGGTAACAATCTATCCACCAAATTTTTCTGGGAAGAAAAAAACCAGAGTACTTAATCTTGAATAGACACTAAACTTGGGAACTGAGAAACACATTTTCTGTAGCTTTGGTAACTTCAATATTAGAGATACAGATGTGAAAACAGAATTCTTTTCACAATTATGCTTGCCAACATTATAAAGATGGACTTAAACTTGCTGTAGTTTGAACTGTTAAATAGCACAGCTGGTACTAGGTTTTTTCATGAAAACAATTCTTCCAAAAACAATTTAACTTCAGCCTCTGAGTTTTTCAGCACATGCTTCTTCAGACAAATAGAAAGCAAAAGTAATTTCAAACTCCAGGAATCAGACCACAAGAAAGGAAAAAAATATGTGCACACTATGACTCTAAAGTGAAAAGCTTCATCTATTTTGAGAAGCCAGTATGCTTGGTGTGAGGGACAGAGATCCTCATTTACCTCCTGCACATGCTCACTTGAATGCACAAAGTATTTCTAAGAAATTCCAGTGTTCTTTCTACACTGAGAATGCTTTAGTCTCTCAAGTTTAGCTGCTGCTACAATTTATTACAGCTGTTGCTGTAACTTTTCCTTTGTCATGTGGGAAAAAAAGGCTAAACACCCGGTCAGAAAAAAATATCAAATAGCATGAGGTCTCACTCTCAAGCATTGCTTTCTGCCATACACATCATAGTTCTCCAAAGTCTTACCTCTAGGCACAGACAAGTCTTTAATTAAGAACTATTAAGAACTAGTGGGAGAGACTGCCTACAATTATTTAATGGAGCACAAAACTAGGACCCAGCGCAACAAATGAAAATTACACCCATACTTGTTCTTAAATAAAATGTACAAGTTTGGCTCTTCCAGTTTCTGACCACTTACTGTTTCTAAAGACTACTCTTATGGAATGAAAACATCTATTTTGAGGAATGTATTGACAGTATTCCATTTCTATAAATAAGTATCCTTTACTTACTTTCCTTAGTTAACGAAAACAAATAGGAGAATAGTGCACATAGATGGACTATTTCAGTATTCAGTGCAACTCAGGCAGTAGGGCAGACAAAGGTGAAGCTGTAGTATTTTTTTAAACCTTGCAGCTAATAGAGTAGGAGTATAGAAAAGAATGAGGACAGTGGTGAACAACCAAAACCAAATAATTTTACAGAAGACAGGGAAGAGAATTATGTCCTCTCTCAATATCTCTCTGTATACGTATATGCGTGGCTATTAGTTGTACTACTGAACAAATGACACCTCTAAACATTAAAATTCCCATATTCACACTACCTTCTAAGAATTATTCTTAGATGTGAAGAGAACACACATTAATTGGGCAGTTACACACACATTATCATGTCATTTCAGCCAGACCAGAGAAGGCAGAGGAATATTTCATAATCCAGCCCATAAGATTATATTTCAAAACCACAAGAATTAACAGCTTTGCCACCAACTCTTCTCTCAGAGAATCAGCTCTTTTCTGGTGTTCTCTAGGCAAATTACCTCTATTTCCCCAGTGATACCATTTTCTATTAACTACTTATCTGCTTTCCCTGTGTTCTTCCTTCCTCACCATGCAGCAAGAACAACCTCTTTCCCCACAGGAAAAAAAACCCAAAAACACCTCCTTGGCTCTTGGCATCTTTCAAGTACCCCTTTGCCATTAAGTCCCACCTGGAAGTCAGTGCTGTCAGCTCATGGTGATCAGGCAGCTCTTAAATTGCAGAGGTTGGTTGGCTGATGGTTGATTTTTCCTCCTTCCTCGGAGGAAACATCCATTCACTTTCTTCTCTTCTCTTTCCCTGTAATCACCATCCCCTTGC
The DNA here is from genome assembly GCA_013401035.1 of Horornis vulcanius. Taxonomy (NCBI): domain Eukaryota; kingdom Metazoa; phylum Chordata; class Aves; order Passeriformes; family Scotocercidae; genus Horornis; species Horornis vulcanius. Next base: position 14,597 of record VZUA01072587.1, read on the forward strand.
CCTGCAAACATGAGGGATGAAATAACAAACCAGAATAAAAACCCTGACCTACTTTATTCTTCCCCCAATTACAGAGAAATTATTCTTTCCTTGCTCAAATATTTGAGTGGTTTTTGTGGGTTTTGCTGTTGATGATCGTGTATTTATTTTTCAATATCATCATGCTTCAGTGGTTTATCTTTGCTGCCTTCTCAAATAATTCTTTTGAGGAATACTGTGATTTTACTATAATCTCATCAAAAGTACAATAGATAGGATTTTGTCCTGATCTGCAATTGGCTTGTCTTGGATTGTCTTGGCTGCAATTGTCAGATTGCAGAAGGATAGGTAGTAACAGGTGTACATACAGCTATGGTAGAAACAGCTTTTTTTTTTCCTCGTCTGAACAGAAGAAAAAAAGGAATTTTTAAAAAACTGTTAATGCAGTTTTGGGCCAGTAAAAAATGTAGCATTTTTGTCTCCAAAGGTTTATTATATATAAGCTGTTTCTGTCTTGAAAAACAGAAAATGACAGTCAGAATCTGAGTAGGCAGAAAAACTTCAACAGATCTGTCCACATTAGACATTCAGAAACAGACTTGTTTACCTTATTGTACAAAGAGTTTAATGGCTTTCAGACACACAGCACTGTCCAGTAATCAAAGACAATTAAAGCGCAATTAATTACACGGTTTGAAATTAATGTATTAGTTCTTCAATGGTACAATTTCTATCCCTAGTAGACTGTGAGCTGGATAGCTGAAACAGAAATTGCAACCACAGCACAACTTGTTCTATGCTCAGATAACTGAGCCATTAGCTGCCTTTCATGGTTGGCACACCAAGAATATGCACAACAAAGAAAGGGCTGCAAGTATTCACATAATTTACTACAATGACGCTGAAAACAGTCATTCCCTACTCCCTGATGGAAAAGTAACTGCAGGAGCAGAAGAAAAACAACTCACAGTACGAGAAAACCTGGGCTAACTCACTAAGTAGGCAAAATATTGATTAAACAGTGTTTATTTGATGAAGGTTTGATGTGACCAGCCACAAAAGGAACCAGAAATTATTTTGCTCCAGAATGTGAAGTTTGTTCATTTATTTTTATTATTTTAATTAAAATAACACAAACACACACACACAGATGACTCTTTTAGAGTCAGTAGTGAGTAAAGGATTGTGTTGAAATTCCCAAATGTTTCACAGCATCTGAAGGGCAGAGAAATCATACAGTGTTTCCCTCCAGCATCCCTAAAGTAACACATAAAGACTACACAGAATAGCTCTGCAGGACAGGAGAAAGTTACAAAATTCTGGCCCCCATTTGAGTCCTTTCAAAAGGCTACCACTTATTCTGTGTCACTGGGAAGGGACACTGTTTGTCATCACTCCATTTATCTATTACTCTCATAAAACAGGTTTAGGATTTGATGGAAAGACGAATCACCAATCTGTTACAGGCAGCAACATGGTCTATAAATTTGCTTTACTTATGCAGTTTTATAAATATGACACAAAAACACCATTTCAATAGAACTTTTGAGCTTGCCACCTTGAGAACAACAGGTTTGTGGACACTAAGTACTAATTCACGGTATTAATTCACTGTTTTGAAAAAAGGTAGACCTTTGTCAAATGAGCAAAACTGTGAATCAACTACATCAAAGTATATTTATATTCCTAAAATGTACATGGGCAACAATACAAATAGCATAATATTGTCATACTACAACAAATTATATGGTAATGAATGACAAAACAGCCATTGATTCCCAAAAATTGATAAATGGAACTGCACCAAAAAGTCTTCAGTAATCTTCTAGGCAAATTATCAAGGAATCAGTTAGGCAGTTTGAAGGCATTCTTCATTAAATATAATTGATGGCAAATTCTATGATAGTCGAAAAGCAACATTAGCTAGGAAAATACAACTGCTATGAAAGAAACTTCTCTTAAATATCTAGTGTTATGTTAGATATACCTGCAGCTTCAGTTACTTTAAAGATCATAACTCAATCTTAATTCATAACATTATTATATAATTTTTAATCTAAAAATAAAAGCTAGAGGTTTTCTTCTGAGAACAACCTTAATAAAATTACCTCCGTATTTTTTTATCCACTATACATACAATTTACAAACATTATATCATACACGTGGCTTTTACTCAGGTCTTTATGTCATATCTTTGTGTAAATAAGCTTTACTTACATCAGTTATCACTAGCTAAATCAGTTATTTGGTTGACAAGAAGAATTATTCAACAAAGTCAAGCTGCTGGAAAACATGAGAGGGAGAACCTTTTTTCCCACTAAGCATCTGCTTGGCAGCAGTGGGAGCTACTGCTTGGATTTGATTATGCAACCGAAGAAAATTGCAACCCCTTTAAGATTTATAGATCTAAAACTCTGGTCGACCTTGGTAAAATCTGCCATTTCTATGCATGCTTCTGTGAGGTAAATGCAGTTTGAAAAAGCATGAAAATGCAGAATTTACTAATAGCAGTGTTGCTATGTGGATAAGAATACTGCTGGTTGCTTCATTAGGAAGGGATATCCTTAATGACCTTTGTGACTGCTTTGATTTGAATATGAAGCTATGAAAAGTAAAATTTTGTAGAGTGCTTGAAGACCTTCTGGTAATCCAGCACAAAAGACTCTCTATATGGACTCAATGAGCTCTTGATGCACAACTTTAGCTTCTCCCTAGGAGCCTTTTATAAAACTTGGTCAGAAATCAAATACTGATAGCATTGTTCACACTTCAGTTTTGTATTAGCATTTTTGTATTAGATTTTAGTATTAGCATAGAGTAAAAAACTGAAGTAACAAAGCATTTTTCCAATTTCACAAAAAAAAGTTGTTAGAGTGAAATGTATGCTCTGTATGTGTGCACCTAGAGCTTTCCAAGGGAAAAAGAAAAACAAACAAAACAAAACACCTAAACCAGCAACCAAACAAACCCCAAGTCATTTTGCCCACACAAACCTTTCAAATTGGCATAATAATTCATTTATTCTCTAATAATTATTTTAAATTGAGGACTGGTAATACTCCATTCAGACCCCTTATGTCTGGATCTACTTCTGTCATTTATTTCTCCAGAAAAAAGTACACTTTGTCACACCAAGATAATGTTGAGGGAATGAGAATACTCTTAGAAACACATGAGAAAAAGAAAAGAAAACTTCAGTCTCATTCACTGGAGCCATAAGATGGTCACGGTTATCTCTGAGAAGCCCGTGCAGCACCGGATTGCTTTGTGTTTCTTTGTGATGTAGGAAAGATAAAGGGAAATTGACAGACTAATTAATACAGCCACTGTTGTTACAATAGTTTGCACCTACTAGAATTATTCTCCCATATTTGTAAAATCAGACTGAACAAAAAAAATTTTCAGCTGAGCCATGTGCAAATAGGACAGACCTGAAGTCATAACATAGATTCAAAAATATCAGCTGAATATTGTTTTAGAAATTTACAGCTGGAACAGTAAGAAAGAATGACTTTTAAGCAAAACAGAGAGAGTCAGTGTCCCCCTTACCATGTTAATGCCTTGTCTTTGTATTTCAGTTGCATCACTAAGTTCTTTGCAGATTTGTGACTTTGTTCCTAGCTGGTGACTTAATTTTTAGTAAAACAGTAAGACATAACAAAATGCATCACAAAGACGGTGAGATATAAGAAAGAAGTAGCTCACCAGTTCCAATGTATGATGAAATCAATGAAGTAAAAAACTGCAGCAAATCACGGAATGGTAAGGTCGGAAGGGACCACAGTGGGTCATCTGGTCCAACAACCCTGGTCAAGCAGGGGTACTCCTTCCCTGGAGTACCTGGACTTTAGGAGATTCACATTTTGTCATTGTTTTTATTGTGAGTCAGCAAATAGCATGAGTCCCACATGGACTCTTGCCTCTGCTCCTCAGCTGAATTTGATCTGATTCTCATGAGCTCAGTGTTGCGTCATTTGAAAACTTTTTTCAAGTAACTCTGGCCTCAAAGTTGTTCATTGAAAAGGTGAGGGGCTTTTTCCTCTTTACACAGAATGAGCTCTTTTCTTATTAGCACAGTTTCACCAGTTTTCCCATCCTCCCCCTCTCCATTAAATTCAGGGCCAAATTCAATTTTATAATATCTGTGTATTGGTTTTTCATGGCCTGGTTTTTGACAGCAGAGGGGCCTCACAGAGGTGGCTTCTGTGAGAAGCTGCTGGAAGCTTCCACCGTGTCCAGCAGAGCCAATCCCTGATGGCTCAGAAGATGGACATGCTGCTGGCCAAGGCTGGGCCAAATAGGGATGCTGGTAACACCTCTTGATAACAATTTTTTTTAAAAAATCAAAACAAAAGTGGGGTATGCACAGTTTTAGTTCTAGCCAGAGAAGAGGAGGAGGTGAGAACATGTAAGGGAAACAAGATGGAGACCCCAGGGTCAGTGGAGAAGGAGGCGGAGGAGGCGCTCCAGGCACCAGAGCCAAGATTCCTCTACAGGCCATGGTGATGACCATGGTGAAGCAGGGTGTCCCTTTGTGGCCCATGGGGATCCATGGGGGATGCAGAGATCCACCTGCAGCCTGTGGGGATCCATGGGGGATGCAGAGATCCACCTGCAGCCTGTGGGGAAGGTGCCCATGCCAGGGCAGGTGGAGACTGTGATCACGGCTGTGATCCGGTTGGAGACCAGGTGGAGAGAGGGCTCTGCTTTCAGGCTGGAGCAGCCTGTCCTTGGAGGGCTGCACCCACACCACAGCAGTTTTGGGAGGACTGTGTCACCGTGGGAGGGACTCACGTTGCAGCAGTTTTGGGAGGACTGCTACTAGTGAGATTGGAGCCACACTGGAGATGTTCACAGAGCACTGTCTCCCGTGGGAGGGGAAGGATTTCTCTGCCTGAGCAGCGGCAGAAGAGCTCGGGTGAGCAACTGACCAAACCCCCACCCCACCCCGTCTCCCTGCGCTGTCTGTGGGAAGGAGGGTGAGTGTGGGGTGGGGGGTGGGGGAAGAAAAGGTGTTTTAAGGGCTTTGTTTTACTTCTCATTATCCTGCTCTGATTTTGTTAGTAATAAAATCCACTTTGTACCTCTAAGCTGAGCCTGTTTTGCCCTTGGAGTGTTTTTTCCCAGTCCTTACCTGACCTCATGAACCTTTGGTTAATTTTTCTTTCTCTCTTATGCCCAGCTGTGGCAGGGGAGGATGAGAAAGCAGCTTTTGTGGGTGCCTGGCATTTGGCCAGCGTCAAACCACAACAATGGGATACAGACAGATTGTAAGCACAACACCCAGATGTGAGTTTTGTTTTAAAAATATAGATATGGAAAGTGTTTTAAGTCATAACAAAAAAAAAAAAAATCTGAGGAGTTTTCAACAATTTTGGAGTAACCTGGACTAAGAAGGGAGTGTACATGATGTTGCAAAAGAAGCTGTTCCAATACATCACATTGAAGGTACAGAAACTAGAGATAAGCAACCCTGAAAATTCTGTAAATGTCAGTCAAAACCTTGGGAATAAAAGAAATATGATGATTCTTATATTAGCAATGTTATTAATGACATTCTAAAACACCTGTCCAAACAACAACTTCAGAAGCAGCTCCTATTCTTCCTTGCAAGAAAAGTTTTTAGTAAAACGTATCTCAGTACTGTGAAAATATTTTATTGCTCAACAATGAGGGCTTGATGTCCATTTGGGAGAATGCTGCGTATTTACAGCTCTCTCTAACTACCCTAGGAGATTCTGGGGAGCTGATCACATAGAACATTTCATTTAAACAACTACCTGCATAAGGAATTCTTTATCTCCTGTCCTAGGCAGTTCATGTCAGTGGTGTCCTGGTGAAACCATCCACACATCGGTTGACCAGGTAGGAACGGTTTTTGGCTTTTTGCAACATGCAGACACAACCCCACAAAAAAAAAAAAAAAAACAAAAACAAAAACAAAAAAAAAANCCCAAACACTCTCCTAATTTCCTCTCTTTTGACCTTAAAAACCCTACCCCTAAAGGGCTGTGGCTATGATTTGGTTATCCAAAGACCAAAGAATTTTTAGTGTTTTTCCCTCTGCCTTGTCAGAGGCCCCCAAAATGCTCAAGCTGATACTGTGTTGAAACCACACATCTTGAAAAGCTTTGTTTTGTCTCTATAAGCTGGAAGAGTCATTTTTTTTTCATTTCTTCCTTCTTAGCATTTATGTTCCCTCCCTACTTGTTATAATGATATTTCAATGTGTACATCAATACATTAATTTAATCTTAGTGTCTATTCCATGGTATGATAAATAAAAATTTGCAACCCTGCACTATGTAAACAGTGCCAATTGTAGAACACTTGCATTTCCTATTTGACAAAATTGTCCAGTTCTAGGAAGAGCTAAGAACATATCACTTGAAAGGGGAACTTTTATAAAATATTTCCTTAACTAGACTAAATATTATCTGAGCTTGTTCTCTCTCTCCTCCCCAGGACCACTGAAGAAGCCTTCCTGCTTTTACACTATTCAACTTTCTTTTTCTAAAACTATGGATTACTTCCAGCTGCCAGTTGGGAGTGACCCCTTGCCTATGCTAGCTGCTTTGTGTCCAAGAAACTATCAGGGAAAACACTGTCTGACCAGGCCAAATAAAAGAGGCCAGGAATACTTTAGCAGGAAATAGCTTAGGCAATTGAGTTCCAGTTTTGGAAAATGTTCCCTGTTACTGTTGGACAGGATTTACATCTTGGCACTGCTTGTAAACCACAAGCCCCCATTTTGTGCACGATAGCTTTCCACTAAATTTTTGAGGCCCAGATAAGAGCTTTTGTAAAACTGACACATGAAATGCCTCTCCTTTCATTAACATTGCAATAAACTAATATAAAGGAAAAATATTATTACTTTCTTTTAAATTTTCTCTTGATATAGAACTCATGAAATTTCTAAAATAGCTTCAGATGTACTGTTTGCAGCCTTACATTATTCTTGATTATATAAAGAAGTTCGTTCCAGTTCATTCTTCAGTTACAGTTCTTCAAAAGGACTGAAAAAATTGGGTTTCATGATGGAACCATGGGGGACAGAATGGCAACAATTTCAATATAGTAACAGTGTGAGTTTCTTTCACCAAAGATATAAAAGATATGTTTACACACAGATATATAAAAGTTATAAATACATCATGCAAAGCAATATCTTAGCACCAATGAGAACTTTTTTAACACATTGGACAGGCATGCACCTGGTTGAGAGGCCCACATTACATGTTCAACATTTGGGATCTCCATTCTACCAGCGTATAATCTAATCCCAATTTTGTTTATAAAACCCCTAATAAAAAGCCAGGAAGTTGCCTCTCTGAGTCTGTTGTTCTACCTTTTATCCTTTTCTTATTCCTCTCACTGTAGTCCAAATAAAGAGCCATGATTTCATACCTGCCTGCCCCTGGTGGGTTACCACCTGTTTTGCAGCTGGTGGGTCTCTTTCTTTACATGAAACAGTTTTCAAACCAGCCCTTCCTTCTGGCACCTTGAGACAAATTTTAGTCCCACTAAAACTTAGTGTCCAATTGCCTTCACATAATCTCAGCCACAACCCCAAGCCCTCCTGTAATCATTCCAAAAAAACAAAAAAACTGCAGTAGTTTGAAAACCTGCTTTATTCATCCAAGATTTAATAGTCTGTTTGCTCCTTCCGAAGACTACATATTGTGACATTTTGCTCAAACAGATGCTACAAANATACTCAGCCCTATTGTAATGAAAACTCTGACTTATGCCCTCATATTCCTCCTGATTGTTGTATGATTTCAGTCCTCTAATAGCAAAAGTCTTTTATTAAAGAACCAGAGAAGGAAACAAGTGTATTTTCAAGACAAAGGAATAAGGGCATTTCAGAGAAGATTTTATTGGAGAAACTGTTGTTACCATGATTTAACCTTCATTTAAGAATTAACTGGTATGTCAGCAGGACAAGTTCAGATATCATGACATACACTGAGATATTTGATTTAACTGTATTAAGAGAATCTGTATAATTCAGGTTTGTTGTTCAGCCAAATATGGAGGTCATTTAAACATGTTTTTATACATGATTTCTAAAGTTTGTTGCTAAAATTTCTAAGGTTTGCTGTTAAGATTTTCTTCTTCAAAACAGAACACATTAGCACCTTTTGGATTTCACCTAAGACATTTTTAATTAAGATGGCAAATCTTGTTCCTCGCAAAAATGCACTAAACAGAGATGTGAAACTTGGATTCATTAGAAGTTCTTTGTAACAATTATCATACTCAGCCATGCTCATCATATTTCGTACTTGTTGCAGCTTAGGTACTTAAACAGGTATCTTCAGTTTTGTTGTAATGGCATACTGATAAAGGAAGAGAGATGCTCACACAATCTGCTTAGCTGATCATCTTCCTTTCCATTGCACTCACTCCAGCTGGTTGAGTTTATGTGACAAGAAACACCAGACGGGACAGAAGCAGTGACGTGAAAGAATCCAATCCACATTGAGAGAACAGAGCAAACAGCAAAACCCAGCACCAGTGCTTTTCCTAAAAGAGATGGATGCTCTCTTTACATATAAATTTACCCCTTTCCCCTCTTTACCTCTCAATTTCTTTCTTCTGACAGTGCTATTTCTTAAAAGCATTGTTTTGGAGTGCAATCTTTATGAAAAGTTGCACTGTGCTCAGAGGAATAGATCACTGACCCACAAAAGGTTTCTAGAGTTACCAATCTGCTTCTGTGCGCACTTAGGGATTCTCCAAAGTTATCTAGGCTGAAGAGATCTTAACAAAGTCTTTTGTATTATACCAACTCCAGAAGCTTCAAGGGGATTTTTATGCTAATGATTCTCTTTAATCTCCATATAATTCAGGCCAACTAAAAATAGACGTTTTACAAACAATGAATCATCATGACTTTAAGTGGATGCAGTTCTGCCACAATAAAGCTGAAATCTCTGTTCCAGAGCACCATTCTTTACTCTCTTCATGTAACAACCACCCAACAAGCCACTGACAAAAATCAATATAGTTGATTTTTCTTCTCTCCTCCTACTTCAGGTGTCAGTACTATGACCAGAGACAAATAAAGAAACAATTCCAAGTACCATACTAATTTGAAGGATAATTCCAGAAACAAAATAGAACTTAAAAATTTCTTTTAAATTAAGAAAACTAGTCACGACATTTTCAAATCTCACAACGGTAGCAATAGCCACAGTAATTTCTTTTTTGAAAGAGAAGAAAAAAGTACCTAGACCCAAAGCAGGCTGTAGACCTACTTTTGCTGCTGTTTAACCTGCGTGGAATGTGTGAGGACTCTGAGACACACAAAGCAGCTGAACTGATTCTGTATGATTAATTAGCATCCATGTTACCTTGCAGATCAGATCTGTCTCACAAGTTTTTGCACGGTGGTATTCCACATGCAAAGATATCTCCTAGTATCTCACTACCAGGAGACAAACAGCTTTGCAAATATGTCTCAAAGGTCAAGCAGGCCTGTGCAGGAAGGGGTTCATTTTGTATCTGTTGTCCACAGCCCATTTTACTCAAAATACCATCACTAAAGGAAGCAGGAACAGTCATGTTGAAATCTAACAGTAATTAGCAGAAATAAAAAAAAAGATGCTTCACTGAAGGACCNATATAAGGTAAAGGATTTATGTATTTTTCTTAGAAAGAAGGTAGAGTAAATGAATAACTGGAGAGCAAAGGCCAACTATTAATATCAGAGGTTTAAGGCTAAGGGAGATCCAGACATTGGCTGATGAAAAGTAAGCATAAGATAAGCTGAAAGATTGTTTCCTGGACTTTTAAAAGCTTTCATACATGAACTTCTCTGACATTTGCTTTTGGATCTTATTATATTTTAGTTTGTTCTTTTTCAATGGAAGTGAACAATGTGATCCCTGGGTTAACTTATGTACCTTACTAACAGTGAGACATCTCTCAATTTATCCCAATTTCAACCCATGGAACTTCATGACTGCTGTGCTAGTGTCTGACAAAAGAATGCTGATGTCAGTACTGGGTAGCAGGATGAAAACAAATCCCCAGCAGCTCCCCAGATGTCATACAATTGCCATGCAACCCCTCTTACACAGTCACACAGAATTCTGACACAGAAGTCTGAGCTGAAGGGACCCACAAGGGTCATCGAGTCCAGCTCTTAAATGAATGGCCCATCTGGAGATTGAACCCACAACTTGGTGTTATTAGCACTGTGCTCTAACCAGCTGAGCTCAACTCAGGGTTAATGCACAATGAGGAATTACATGCATTTTTAAGCCTACTCTGTTTTAAAAAGTGGTTTTAAAAATTATTGCAATATATACACCAATTCAACCAGTGGGTACACCAACCAGGAGACAGATAGCACAGCTGTGATACTTGGAACTAAGCAGACAACCCAGGCAAACAAACAGATCCTGAAGGACACCAGGAACAGTGAACCCCGCAACAGTGGGCTTTGCTAAATTTTCCATAATCCTTCCTAAACTAAAGAGGAGAGATTTACATTAGATGTTAGGAAGAAATTCTTCACTATGGAACTGGTGAGGCTCTGGTACAGGTTGCCCAGAGAAGTTGTGGATGCCCCATCTCTGGAAGAGGCTCTGAGCAAACTGGTGTAATGGGTGGCATGTCTGCCCAAGGCAGCAGGGTGGAACTGGATGATCTTTGTGTTAGTTCTAACACAAACCTTTCTATGATTCTGTGATTTCTGGGCAGCAGAAGAGACGTCTAGTCAAAAGGATTCCATTATCTGGCCAGCCATTTTTCCCAGTCCAGAGCACAAAGAGGCCAGGGAGAGGCATTAAGATCCAGTTAGTAAAATTATCTCTGCCCAAATTAAGGTTCAAACAAAGCTAATATGCTGAAGCCAATACTACAGATTTTTATTTAACAGTAAATTTGGGGTGCAGAGGGGGAGATAGAAAAAAAAGAGGCAGGGAGAGAAAGTAACAGAGAGGTAGTTGGTGGATCCTGACAGCATCCCATTGATCCTCAACTTCTAGTCTTCTCAGTGGTGAGGGTGGAAGTGATGGTCACAGTGATCCATATGGGGCTGGAGAAGCTGGAAAACACAGAATGCCCTGGGTTTATATTCACACAGGTTCCTGTGGAAACACACAGCCACCTTCCCTGGAGTGGCAAGTTTTACACTGGATGATTTAATACTTTGGATCAGAGGACACTTTGGGAGACTTTGATGGAATATGACAGTGACTAAGATATTTCAGCTACCTCTTACATCATCTTAGATAAGAGGCTAAATAATCCAACTTCCACACAAAATATTTGAAAGCCCCACCTGCCTTTCCCCTTTAGAGACATTTTGGCTTTCAGCTTTAGTTTCCTCCTCTTTCCACTTCTTCTAGTTTTTCCTTTCTAATTATAGAAGTCACCTTCTTACTATCAAACACTGCTCTCTCACCAAGGTAAAAATTATCAAACTGTTACATTCATAGAAGAATTAACATTAAAGTTTGACTCCAATTTTTTGAGTTACCCCAGAAATTACTGAAGAGAACATCCAAGGAAGGACAATTACGTAGAATACCCTAAAGGCCTAAAGTAATCTGGCCTGGAGAAGACCCATTAAAGAATTCTTATTTGACCTTACTAAGTCTTGGTATAGTCTGTCTAGAAAAGTTGCTCTTACATAAATAGTATACATGTACATACATATTAAGATCAAGTTGCAACTTGATCTTCATTGCAGGCAATGAAGGGTAACAGTGAGTTCCTTCTGCATTTCTGAAGGAGCCCTTAATGAGTGCAAAGACATCAGGAGTTCACTTTGCTCACCAGCAACTGAAACAAATATTATGTGAAATGTGAAAGAAGTTAAGGGCCATCCAGGTAAGCATTTAGCATCTGTGACTAGGTTGCTGAATATCCACTACCTATTGCTGTAAGTATTTCTTATTTGCCTTGGAACCTGACTCCNATCAGAGATAGAGTAGATATTCTGATGATTTCTTCTTGTGTAAGAAATAAGAATAACCATTTGCAGAGTATGACCATAGGAATTAGTCTTTAGACTCTCTTGGCTCAGATTAAGTATGATATTTTTAAATTTTCAGAACTTATTGCAAAAATGAGTCAGA
>VZUA01072588.1:2129-14444 GCA_013401035.1 Horornis vulcanius
AGCAGATTATTGACCTTTTCTATTAATTTTTAAAAAACCCTTTAAAAATCAAGTATCCATTTATTCAGCAGGCATCACTCATCTGCCAGCCTCCTGTGAGCTATTTATGAATGAGGTTTTCTGCAGCACGACCTTTACTCTGCCTCCTGACACCATGGGTGGAACTGAGCACAGCAGTGATCTCAGCCCTCAGGAATTAGGTTTTTTAAAGGGACACTGCCACCATAAAGCCTACCTGAATTTTTTGATTGGAGACTGCTTTTCCTGTGCAGTTGCAAGGTGCCCGGAATAATAAATGGGAAAAATCATAATGTTCCAGTTTGTTGAGAACCAAGTCATGAAAAAGGGACAGTCAAAGGTCTCAAAAGTGATTTTGACAAATTGTGTGGTCCCAACCCAGGAGGAAGAGACGGACAAAATGATCAGGAATCTCCAGATTAGCTTGAGAAATGTGGATGTGCAAGACTGGCATCGTGTCTGTCCTTCAGCTTCTTGGCTGCTGCTCTCTGTGTGCGTTTGTGTTCCTTCTTCTCCTGAAAAAGAGAAAAAAGGAAGAATAGAAAAAGAGTTGCACATGTAATGAATGCATTCAAAATGATTCTTGGCAAAACCTCCCCTTCTGGTCCAAGTCACAAATCATCCCTTGCCTTCTCCCTGTAACTGCTCTATGTCCAATAAATACTGAAATCCTGCACAGAAGTATTTTAATAATACCTTCTCTGTCATTTCAAGGAGGCAGAACCAAACAAAAACATAACACTGAGGGCTGAGGTAACAGCATTACAAATAGACTGTTGTCACTATTTGCTTTATCAGCCCTTCATTCCCTCTGCCAGCAAACCTCCAGAATAAAAATACATCCCTTGGAACCAATGACATTATAGAGGCAGTTTCTGTTCATGTGTGCAACAGAAGAACTCTCTGAGCCTGTAGGTCTGGAGACAGGAACAAGTTCTTATTCCTCAACATTTTAATTCCAGAATCACTCCTTTTATTTGCAAGCTGGGATGGGGAAGAAAGAAACAGTTTGGTTTTATGGACCCAAGCAGAGAAAGGCTTTTTGCAGTCAGGTTGGTGTACTTACATTTTTGAAGTTAACAAAGGAAACTGGACAAAAGTGAAGCTTGGCATGCCTAGAAATAAACCTCTGCCCATAAACAAGGAGCGACCGGAGAGTTGGCATTTCCCATTTTAGCACAGTGGTTTTCAGACCTAAGTGCACATTTCCTAACACAAGTGAGGAGAATTTAATCTCACTGACTGGTGACTTGCTCTCCAGACAGATCTCCCAGAGATGCAGCCCATGATCCCTGTTTTGGTTCCCTAGATCCCAGCTGAAAACAAGGAGCACTAACACTGCTGTCCTGGGAGCTCACGGGGCAGACTGAGCTCCAACCATTCACCCTGTTTGACCACATCACACCAGCTTGGTAGAAGAAACGAGAAAATCTTCTAAAAGTCATGGCCTGAAGCTATTCTTAACTACTCTTACCAGTTATCTGCCACATTAATACATGATGTGATGTACAGAAGAAACTATGATTTTGAGGGAAGTTATAGATGCACTGAGTGAGAGCATACACTGTCCTACATTCAGCTTCTGTGTGACAGAGGTATCCTTTCACACTCAGGTTTAGTTTCCTTTTATATTATTGTTTTTGCTACATTAGCCATAAAGAAATGTCAAACTGGGGTTCCAAGCTATTACTGTGAACCAACATTACAAATAAAAAAAGATTCATCCTAGCAGGGAGTGCATATGGAATCAAGAGTTTTCCTAACTAGGACATGGAGCTTTTTGTAGTTGTAATTGTGTGATGTTCTCCTAAAAATAATCTGTATTCAGTGGCTCCATTGTTTAGTGGTGAATCAAGAATTTAAATAAAATTACAGGTTTATTAAAAACATGCAGAGGATAATCAGCCACGGGTCTGAAAAGGCAAGCATCCTTTTAGCATTCTCCTTGGCTGCAGAGAGAAAGTAGATATTTTTATGGTAGTAATAATGACTGACACCTATTGAAAGATAAAATTACAGTTTATTTGCAAGTTAGAATGGCTTAAAAAGAATGTATTATAGTAGCATCAACTTGCAGGTCTTCCTGCTGAGTAGAACTACCATGCAATTAGTCCTTTTTCAGCTACCACTTAAAATAATCACACAATGATAGAAAAATAAAGCACTTTTAGCGATGCTTTCTATTTTTCAATTACAAAATAATGATGCAATTGGTGTCACTACGTATGATAACACCATCAGCATTTGATTTGGATGTTACAGTCCCAAGTCTGAATGTCAGGGAAGGGCACAGAAACACACACTTGTTGCAAGACCTACCTTGGATTTAAAGACCTGTGTAAGTTTTAGCCTGAATAAATGCATGGTGGGGAGTTGCTGTAAGTGTTTAATCAGTGGGATTCATCCCTTGTGATGTAGTTAGTAAATAATTGTGTATTCAGGATAAACATGTTGTCTGGGGCCCCTTTATATTTAATGATAATGGAAAGGCATGGTGAGAGGGGAGCTGATTCCATCCTCTTTTATCTACATCTATCTACATCTCACCTCACTGGAGGCACTTATCTCCAGACCAGATATTTGCAATTAACTTAAGTGAAATTGTGATTGATCCCAGTGACAGAGTAGCTTGACAGCTGCTTTCAAAATCCATGGGATGTGCACACCTAATTCCTGGCCAAAGAATCAAAAGGACAAGATAAGAAATATCTTTCAAAATAATGACAGGGCTTGAACTCAAAGGCGCAGGGTGAGCAGGCACATGGTTCCTGTTAAAGAGGTTTAGGGATTCCCAAGTCATGAAGCTGGGGCTGGAGCAAGCACTTGTGTTAGGACACCAAACGAGAATGAGGAGAAAATAAATTGATCAGCCAAAGTGGCTGGGAAACAACATTTTACAACTGGCAAGGTATCAGAAATCCTCAGGGTCTGCATTTAGATGGTACTGGAACAAACCAAGAGATGTATCCTGGGAAGAGCACAGAAACAAGGTTGACAGGACAGGTAAGAACGCAGAGGACACTGCAGGTGACACAGGGAGATGGCACTGGCCAGTGGCAAACTGTGGAAGGCAGCGAGCAGAAACACCCCTGCATGGTCCTTTGGTCCATGGTGCAATTCCTACTGACAAGATGGTCACAGAAGAGCCTTTTGCTTGCAGTGTTCAGAAGAGTGAGATGAGGAAAACCAAAACCTACAGCTTTTCATTAAAACTCTTTTGGTTATTTGGCAACTAGACCTAGAAAATTATATTCTTCGTATTTGTTTACCTATTGGGTCAGTCCTAGTTAGACTTCTCTGATGAGAAAGGGATGATCAGGATCAAAAGGGAAATTAATAAATGCAAAATAAGTGTTTAGAAGAATATGATGTCCAGACACTACTCAAGTGGCCTAGAGCCCTTTCTTGGAGAAGATGGATTCTGATTTTGGATATATCTTAGTGCTATGATGCACAGGTATTTCAGACTGTTATCTGGAAAAATGAGGTTTGGTTTTCTGATATCTTAGCTATGATCTTAACTGCAAGATGCTGCATCAACTCCTTGCAGCAGTGATCACCTCCAATACTCTTCTGAGGCTTTCCATCAAGAGAGTACTCCTGGAGTACGAGATCCCTCTGTTTTCCAACACAAGGAGGAAATGGGTGCCCCTTGTTGCCATCGGTGGTCAAGTGACAAGAGGAAGGTTCAGCTCCCCCAGGTCCAGTGTGCAAGGGAGATCCAACCTGTTCTTCCTCCCCTTTTTGCTCACAGTATCTACACAGGCAGTCTTCCAATGAACTTGGGCAAGCAAATAATTTCCTTCCAAAAAGCTTGGACAGTTAAATTATTTCACTCATTTAAAGTCTCTCTTCCTCAACAGTGTGGTTTAGCAGACTCACAAGCCTGTGGCCGCACATTGTAACTGCTCCCATCCCATCCCTGCAGCTGCTGGATGGACACCATGGTGAAGAGGTCAGTGTTCACCACACCTACAAGTTCATTTGAGCTAAACTTCTGCAGTGAGGTGGGTGATGGAAGCCCTGACGTGCAGCTGACCGACGATCTGAGCTGTGATGGTCTTCCCTAGAAATCCTTCCACCTGCTGCTCCTTCTCTTCCTCTTCATCAGACCATCCGTGGCGTGAGCTGAGCTCATCACTGTCTTTGAGAAGGAACTCCTAAGGGGCCTGGCACGTAGCCAGGCTGAAGCTGAGGAGACACAACCACTCTGTGAAATCTAACCGTGTGCTAGGGTTAACCAGCTCTGAGGATCTTCCGTGCCTCACGCCGTGCCGGGTACCCAACGCACGTCACGTCCCTGCGGATCCCAGGCTTCTCCTCCCGTCCGTGCCACCTTCCCGCCTCACCCCCGGGCTCGGCAAGGACCTGCACGTGGCAAACCAAACCTCAGCATGCTCGGGCCCTGCCCCATCTCTGTGGAGACAGAGGGGAGAGGCCTCCGGCAGGCACGCGGTGGCGCCGGGAGTGCGGCTGTGGTTCCTACCTGATCTGCTCTGCCTCTCGACTCTGCTGTGCCGACAGATTCCCGAGGGACTTCGATTCTGCAGCTCAAGAATGGGAGCAGCAGAATCTTCAGCAACAGATAGAGGGGAGAGCTGCCTAGTCATGCCTCTGTGTCTGCTGGGGCAGTTGCCTCCTGGCTTGCATTGGATGACAGATGATCGTGAGGCACCTGAGAAGAAAGAGTTTGCATCAGTTTTGTCTGGAAAGTCCCCGGAGGAACGCGGGGCTTTCAGACAGGCTGGCAGTGAAATGCATACAAAAGGAAGCGCACGGCAAAAATGCAGGTTTCAGCTCTGCTCTGGATAAAGCAAATCAGTGAGTAAATAAATACTTAACTCTCTCCCCCCTTATAGATAAAAAGGTGCTGCATGAAAACCCCTGAAGAAATGAGAGCCCCATGCTGCAGTGTATTCTCGGCCCCACGGCTCCGTCCACGGGGCCTGCACAGTCAAAGGAATTTGTACTCACGTGAGCCCCTTCCTGGGCACTGACACTGAATCAGGCCAGAGGAGAGGTCACCATTCCCCCTCAGGGTGGGAAGCAAGGCTGAGGAACAACTGCCTCCCTCAGTGCTGGGAGCCTCTCTAGAGGAGAGCTTCCTCTTTCCATCCCTCAGAATGGTCCTGGAGACTCTTGAATGGAATGAAGCCACAGTCACTCACAGGTCTTTTGGATGAAGATTTCTGCTACAGGATTGAAGATGCCGATTTTATGCGTTTACAAACACCAAATCAGAATCTCCACATCTTCAGAGAAGTTGCTTTCTCTTCCTCTGCTACATGTAGGCAAATCCAAGATGAGACATTTCACATGGAGGCTGGACAGAGGCATGAGGTGGCAGAGAAGACCCAGGTCCCGGAAATACCAGTGGTACCAGATGAAAGATCTTCCATTGAGTAGGACACCATATTTAATGAGTAAGAGCATGAAGGGCTGGATTAAGAATCAGGAATCAACAGCAAAGAGTGCAGTGCTGGAATCCATCAGTGTGACTGGTGATTGATTGTGCATGGACTTCCAAATTTACTCAAGGTGTCTCTGTACGAGGTCAACACATGAGCAGCACAAGAGTCCTGTTCTCCAGCAGAAAGTTAGGATGACAGGCCATTCTGGCAGACATAAATGTGTGTTCATGGCCAGCTGAGATCACCCACTGCTTGTTTTGCAGCTGCTACTTCAAGCTGGTGACCATCTCACTTAAACTTGTAGAAGATACCCATACCCAGAGCAGCCACTGACCTTGCTGTGACTTGGAAGGATTTAATATGATAATCCCAATTACCTCATACTGAAAAGAATACAAAAATGGACACAAACCCCATGTGTGAGGTGCCACATGTGCAACAACTGTGGCAGAAATCCCAGAGGGGAACATTCTTTGTTGCAACACAAACCATTCCAGTGCACTTTTAGCAAAACACATCAAACTCAACTACTACTTGGAAGTATATTCCAAAGCAAGGGCTGTATCCATGACTCAAGAATTGAAATAAGACTTTTGCCAGTGGGTTCATGCAATCTTCCATGGACTTAAAGGTGTGTTGGGTTCACCAAGTCTAACAAAGACCGAGGAATAAAATATGGAATTATACAGAAAACAAAAGTAATCTCTCAACCTATTTAGAGCCTGCAAGTTAATTTTTACCTGCCAAGTAGACAAGTGACTGAACCAGCAGCTGACCCCCTCCAGATGATCTTTCTCAAGATGCTCTTCCCTTTCTTCTCTGTCCATTATGAGGGAACTCTGACTCAAGGGGGGAACCCAAGTTTAGATTCCAGCTGATGATAAAGTCCTACAAATCCAACCAATGTAGTAAACAACCCACACTCTATGACAGCAGACCCACAAACTCACTTTGAAAAATTAGACCTACACGATGAGAAGCAAGCTAAGCACTGTGTTTCCTCTCCTCAATTTTTGATGAGCGTTACTGTCTAAAGAGCTTTCTAGAGCCTACCGGATGTTTTCAGACCTTTAAAAAGCTGTTCACCTTCACAAATTTACTTTTTAATGGAGAAAATAATGATCTAGCAGCCACACAACTCCCTACAGGAGTTCCACTTATTTCAAAACTCCAAGAGCTACCTCTCCCACTGGACAAACAAGAATCACATCACCTACTTTGTAAGACTTAGTAAACATCTTGCAAGTTACTCTTGCAAGTTACAACTTCATTTGTCATCTGAAAATTAGTCCCAGCCTCCATGAGATTAAGCCAATCACTCACTACTTTTGGGGCAAAAGTTCAAAAAGGCATTTGTGATTTTTCATGTCCACAACTTAAAGAGGTTTTGTTTTCAGGAACTGTTTGCTGGCTGCCTGTCCTTGGAGAAGAAGCCACTGAGGTGGCTGGCTCCAAATCACTCCTCATTTTGATATTCATCATTTAAAGAGATTTCATTATGTTGAAAGACACATGTTATGTCTCAATTCAGATTCATTTCAGAACAAGGTTCACATTATACTCAGCAGACATCTGGCAGGTGACATGCAACCAAAATTTGATGGAAGCCTATTTTTCCTCATGTGCAAAAAGAGCCCTGGGTTATTTGTATCTGATACAACAGAGAAGCATGAATCTTCTCCTGTGCATTGACAAACTCAGCAAGTGAGACCAAAACTGTAATTCAAGAGATTGCATTAAATTGGAAGTCACTTTTTGATTTACTGAACTCTTCTTCCCTTATACCTGAAGCAATCAGACAGCGCAGCCATTTATCAATATTCCATTGTTACAGCTAGAAACCCTGGACACCTAATGCTGCTCAATCTGAACATCTTTTAAGGATATCTGTTGATAGGAGAGGTGAAGAGATAAATGCTGGGCTCACTTTCCAAACCTGGAGCCAGCAGCAGGGATGACAAATCGCCATTTGCACAGCTGAGCAGTGAAACCTCCCAGGTGGGCAGTGCTGTCCCATGGGAGAGAAGGGAAGGCAGAGCTCATGGAACTCTTGTCTCACTCCACAACTCTCAGCGATGGACCAGGGATCCACTAAGACCCTCCAAACTTGGAGGGATCAGGAGCAGAATTTTCCACTGAACTTCCATAAAGGGAATAACAGGATCATAGAATGGCCTGGGTTGCAAAGGAACTTAAGATCATCCAGTTCCACCCCCCTGCCATGGACAGGGACCTCTTCCACCTGACCAGGGTGCTCAGAGCCTCATCCAACCTGGCCCAGAACACCCACCCTAAGCTGAGATATCAGCATGGGGTGGGACTTCTTACACGGTTTGTGGCCTCAGCAGGGATGAATCACAGGCTGAGAACAAAACTACATTTTGGGCATCATTTGCTATCTTAAGAGAATGCTGCTGGAAAAGACCGGGAAAAAACAAATAGGAAAAACCTTGCCAGACTTGCTCTTGTCAGATCTTGCTACTAGAGGTGTTCCTTGGAGGTTATAAACTGAGTGCCAGAGCAAAACTCTGCCAATGAGATTGACCAAAGAGGAAAGGGAGAAATAGGAAGTACCTCACATTATTGTATCCAGCACATCTTAATGTGCCAAATCCACCTGGATTATTTTTCATTATTGGATAAAAACAAATCCATGCTCCTTCCCATTTTTTTATGATTACTTTCAGTTTCTTAATTTGTTTCAGCAAATCTATTTTCTCATCCTGCAAATGTAGATGCTTTATATCTTAAGAAGTAAGGCCATTTTCTCTGCACATGGAGACCAAAGGGAAACCAGCAAGGGGAACATGTGGCTTTTCACATCACTCTAACAAAGTCTGTCCCCATCTTGCATTAATTATTATACACATATCCCACTGTACTTATATAGCAAGGTGATTACACTTGTGACTAACCTAAACCACATGATTAATATCACTCAAGTCAAGCCTTTCCATGTTCTTTAACACCATTCTGAGTCTCAGCTGGGGGAGGAGGTGTCCCCCCTCTGCTGCTGCCGTCGTGTCCACTTAAGCCAGGAAGAAGAAGCACATGCTGATCCTCAGAAGCATTTTCACCAACCACCTGTGAACAAAGCACAGCTCCCTTGCCCCTCTGAAAGATGCAATACATGACTTGTGGCTTTCTGCTCATGTACAGGTTTCCAGTTGCAGCTCACACAGAAATGTGAAATTGAGAAAATGTGTCCTTTCCTTGGCTAGAAAAAACCCTATGCTATTTTCCAGGGGGCTTGAAGAGAAGGATTACACTCCAAGGTTCAAAACCAAGTCTCTTCAGACAATCTTCAAGTATATGTCATTTTTAGTATGTGACAGCAGTGCTTGGAATAGAAAGAACCAACCCATGAATTTCATTTGGACAATATTTCTGGTCTCACAGTTGTTACTAAAAGCAGATCATGGAATATCCTGAGTTGGAAGGGACCTGCAAGGATCATGGAATCCAAGTCCTGGCCTTGCACAGGACAACCCCAGGAATCCCACCACATACCTGAGAGCATTGTCCCAATGCTCCTTGAGCTCTGTCAGTCTGGGTGCTGCAACCACTTCTCAACCACTCTCTGCATGAATAACTTTTCCTGATATCCAACCTGAACCTCCCCTGACACAGCTTGATGTTGTTTCCTCAGGTCCTGGATCAAATGGATTGCCAGTTACATAATCAAAGCAACACAAAAATGCAGTCCTGGAACTAAATTTTATGGCCAGATCATCTTAGGATTGATTGTGTCCTTTTCTTTTTTATCCAACTGCCCTGATGGAAATTTAGAACCTCTCAAACAGGTAACTGAATTCCCTTCCAGAAGCCATCTGTGCATTCACAACACTGCATTACTGACACAAAGTGCTGGCTCATTTAGAGACAGCAACATCTGGCTTGATGGGATGCACCAAAATACATTCTCTTTATCTGATTACACAATGAAATCGACGGTTAAATAAGTGATAGAAATGAGCTGAACTATTTCTGCATGTTATATTCCCAAAGTCCTGCAGAGCACTGGTCACCTCTGGCTACCACCACAGTCAGGAGAGAGAGCACCTTTGCCAAAAGGCCACTCAAGGCATCAATGATCTGCCTTTTACTCATTCTGTATTCAAACAGACTGTGTCCTCAAAATCTCAGCTCCTGATCTATCATTGTTTCTGCACTGACAAAAGGATGCCTCCATTGCACTGCCACGGAAACAATCGCTGGGCTTCGACAGATGGATGGAGGTAGGAGTGGGTCTGGTGTGGTGTGGAAAACACGTCAGTTGAATGTTCCTGCTAAATTGGGCCGTGAGGAAGGAATTGCCAGCATTCCTTTTAGTGGAGGCTGTTAAGCCAGACAGTAATTCAAGCACTCTCCCCTGGAGAGAGAGCAGCCCTTAAGCTGGAGCTTGTTGCAGTCCCCCCAAGGAAGAAACCCAGGCAGTTAGCTCTGTCAAGGTGAGCAAATGAGCTACCCCCAACAGGCTTTGCAGCAACTATGTAAATCTTTTGTACCCCATTGGCCCTTCCCCTTTGCTCCTCCCCTGAACCCTCAGTGGATTGGCCCTGGCACTTTACCCCACCCCCTGCCTTTTCTTTATAAACCCCTGTTCCCTCAGGCTCCCCGATTCCTGCACCCCTCCAAGAAATAAGCTGAATAAACGCTCCTGAGGAAATTGCAAACCAAGGGGTACCTGTGCCACCAGGATGTCCTTTTCAGGACACTTCCCAGGGAAGGTCGTGGTGTTCCAACCTTCCTGCCCGCTGTGACACCTTCTACCCTGCAGTGGTACCTGGAGGGGTGAGCACCCACCCCAGTGATGAACTCACTCACTCACTCACAGCCCAGGAGCCCAGAGCCCCCACAGCGTGTGCATGAGATCCCCTGGAGCAGCCACATTCCCTGGAGACGTTGTATTTGAAGTCTCACTCTGAAATTTATTATCTTTATCTATTACAAACTCACAAGATGTGAGCTCACTCTAACAAGTTGAGAAACAGAGCTAAAATAATGTCTATTCAAGGCTATTTAAGTTGCAATTATCCAATAAACAGTTAACATCTATTATTTATGTTTCTAATCCAATTATGATCACCCGAAACTCGCAATGCAGACTTCTTTCACCCAATTACAAAAACCCTCCCAAATTTGTAAAAAATAAAGAAAAAGAAGGTAAAGAAAAAAATCCAAAGACAACACCCCAAATCCTCCATCTTATCTCATATATATTACTATACACTAAAACTCCAAATCCCAACTCCATGTCCCCATCGGGAGGGCTGGAAGCTCTCACGGTGAAATTCTGCTTTTACTGAAGCACAACAAGGAGAAGACGATGTGAGTTTTGTGGCCAGGGAAATATTGGATGCACATGGAAAAGGGGTTGAGTGGTGCTGCTGTTGGGAGAGGGGAAGAGAGCTGTTCCTGTCCATTTTACAGCAAAACCTCATTACCTTGGATTAGCCACGGCTTTAATTGGATTGTTTGCTACTGTTAGCACACAGCTGGGAGCAGGATATGCAACACCATCAATCCTCAGTGACTTAGATCCATAGCTTATTTTATCCCAGCCACTGCCTGTAAAATCAAATTCTGCCCTTCACTGCACTGGTGTAAACCCACAGCACACCAGTAAAACCAGCCCAGTGGTCTGGGCACACACACTGACAAACTCCCCAACTTTTAATGAGGTCAGAAGCAGCAATTTGCCCAGGGATGTGAAGTCATGATTACATTTTACTAAAGCCAAGCCAAATCAAGGAAACAAGCACAGACGCTTTGCTGCCAGCGTGCTACGCAGGTTTGAGGAATAAGCATCTCTTGTTCAGTGAAGAAAATTCCTTTCAGCATGTCTCAGGCATTTGGAGATAATGTTCTCCATTTAAACACTGCAATGGTCTCTGTGTATTAGTAATGCACAGATGTCTGTTCAGAGTGATGCCTTGTTCGTTTATTATTTGCTTGTTCTGGAAGTTTTTATGCTTGAAGGGGATGAGAAGGTTACAATTTTTTTTTTTTTTTTTTTTGTCCTAGGGGAAAAGATTTTCAGATTATAATGAAAAACAAATGACTCAGTGATGGCATACAGCATTTCTCTTGTACTATGATTAACTATTGTCAAGAGCAGAAAGGAGAAAAAGTAGATATTTTTGTTGTGGTTTACTAGTGACATCCATCAGCAATTTCTGCCAATTATCTCTTCAGTGTCTGTACACAGCCCTCACTCCAGATCAGCAGACAGCAACTTTGCTTATAACTAGGAATCTCAACAACTTCCACGTGTCCTCCCATTCTTGCAATAAAATTAACAAAGAGAACTTAATTTTCACATCCTGCAATTCACTTAGTGCCTGATCAAGGGCTGTGCCACTCTACATACTCACACCTAATAACCCCTCCAGAGGAGCAGTTCCAGCCTATTTGTAAGGGGAGAGAATCCAAGTTAGAGAGTAAAAAAAAATCCCCCCTGTCCTGCAGCTCCTTGGCTTTTATAAGTGGGAAATAGTTGCTATATAAGTTGCACAAGCTGCACAAGTTGCACAAAGGCATCTCCTCACACATCCCCAGACACCCACAGCTGACTGCTCATCTCAGAGGTGGGGCTTCCCTTATTACCTGCTCCAAGTTTGATGCCTCTGCGTTCAACCCTGATAAATGCAAGCCTCTAAATGCATCTTTCTGCACTTCAGCCACATGCTCTTGTGCTGAAGAACCTGCTCTGAGATGGAAGCTCTTGTGCCAGCCAGCAAATGTGCTGTGCATGGTCTGCACCCAGGGCTGTGTCCTAAAACTTCTGACCATGGACAGCAGCACAAAGTGGATCCAGGCTGCAACAACCCTGGTGTGCAATACCTGCAGCTATTAAAAAACAACAACAAAAAAAAAAACAAAA